>MU388329.1:0-90687 GCA_022578535.1 Jackrogersella minutella
GGACTTCTCGAAGCGAAAACGGGGAAGGTCCCAACGGTTAGCGATCGGGTCACAGGTTCCTCGATCAGCAAGAATGTATGCGGCTGCTCCAGTATTGACCAGTGCGCGCAACGAAACAGCAATTCCCTGTCCTGGAAGTCGGATAGTCACGGGGATTATGAATCCAGTACCACCGATTAGAGTAGAGAGAGAAGTGAATTGAATAGTTTCGTGGGCTAATTGACAAATACTAACTGCACGGCCTAAGCAGGAGTCTTGGCTTAGGCGCACTCGTTCCCCGAGTCTTCGTAGTGTGACCGTCGTGCCGATTGGAGGCTTTGGTCGAACTCTTCGAGGCGTAACTGTGACATTCTTTCCATTGCTGGTGGAAAGACGAGCACTTCGCCCGAAAGGTCTTGAAGTCACAGTCGGGGTCGAGATAGTCGCTGACGACTTGCAGTCTGAGTGGAACGATGGGGCGCCGGTTCCGCTGTATTGGTGGTTGGGGCAGGATTCTTGGTCTTGCTCCTACGACCCCGAGTCGCAGGGAGCTTACCCCTGGCCCTGGTTGTGACCCCAGGTGGAGCAGGAGCAGGAGTGCTGGGACCGGCCGTTGGCGATCCGGGATCAGACGGTTCGTGCTCGAATGCGACCGGCGGTGGGTTGGTGTGTTGCGACGACATGTCGCGTTTCGCTGATTTCTGGTTGAGCGAAAATGTGATTCAGAGCTGCGATCGTTGCAGATGATCAGTTAAAAGGTGACAATGAAGTTGTCGGCTGAAAAAGTGACAATAGAGTTGTCGGCTGGTGAGTGACAATAAAGTTGTCGGCTGGTGAGTGACAATAAAGTTGTCGGCTGTTGGGTTGGGCGAGGTTAGATTTTATGTCACGGCGAGAACGATAGTATAAGCTGGGACGAAGCCACGGCACTGATCAATACTCTATGGACGAGAAAATCTAACCTAAAGAAGAAAAGAAGAAAGGAAAAGGGAAAACCTAAACCAAGTGGGTGGTTTCCCTTTAATACAGGTTTTGTGCGGGCGCTAATAGCCCTAATGGCTTATCTAACCTTTTATCAAACGCGTCAATGTTGACGTGTCTAAGACCTTTCCTTCTCTAGTATAGATCCGAGTGCGGATCGTGATCACGGATCGTGACAAGGTACCTAGGAGGTAGGCTTGCCTTTGATGAGAAAGACTCTTTTGATTCCTTAATGACAGTTTCTAGAAGATAACTAGATTAATATCTTACGGTTAGCTCTTTTCCGCGAGTAAGTTTCCCCCCTCTGCACATATATCACTTGGTATTTCCCTGACCTGTAGGAACCTCTGTCACAGATATACTATACTCAAGCATGTATGATTCTGTTTTCATGGTAGTGCGCACTTCATCTATTAAATTCCTAGATTGGGTTATTAACAAACTGACCATCCGTAATAATTCATACCACGTTTCCCAGGACCCTTTTGATCTTATATACATATGTTCTGTTGCTGCGAAAAGAAATTGCCACCCCGGGAGCCGGAGTACTGTATACCCTAACTATTCTCCTTCCATTGGTATAATTGCCCAGCTTCCTTGTTGAATCAAATCACTCATACATGTAGCACCTTCCATTGTAGGTCATGGGCATACCATCCTTGATTTTAGGCGTATACCCGTATCCCAAATCCATAACGTCCTCGAGGGTAGCATTGGAGGGCGGCACGTTCGGCGCAGTGTCGAGTGGGATGCCGAAGAACGTGCGGTTTCCATTGACCTGGTACAGGCGCTCCTCAAAGTTTTGGCCTTGCCAGATCGCCCAGAGTCGGTCAACCTGTGAATGCAGTAGATAAAAGATTGGGTCGTTTGGTGAGGTGAATAGATCGAGGCCGTCCTTGCCGAGGAATTGGTGTGCCTTCACATGCCAGTCATTTTCGAGGATCGAGTGGAACGTCCCAACATCGGGTGCTCCCACAAGCCTGGTCACGGTATCCCAAGTCAAGAAATCCCTACTGGATGGGTAATCAAAATTACGCGCTAGGCAACGCGGATTCGGTTGGTAGCCATACTTGTTCGCAGGGTCGATGACCTCTTTGTCCGTAGGCCCCAAGCTGATCTGAAAATTCGCAAAGGGCCCGGCCTTGACGCAACCGCCCCCAGTGCCAGCGGGGTGCAGGGTGGTGAAATTAATCGCGAGTCCCGGGACTGTGATGTTATATGGGCCGTGATCGTTGGGGAGATACTCGCCGTCGCCGCCGAAGGAAGAGTTGTCAAACACTTTAGATGCTGTAGGGTCTTGAGAGAAG
The DNA here is from genome assembly GCA_022578535.1 of Jackrogersella minutella. Classification (NCBI taxonomy): domain Eukaryota; kingdom Fungi; phylum Ascomycota; class Sordariomycetes; order Xylariales; family Hypoxylaceae; genus Jackrogersella; species Jackrogersella minutella. Next base: position 2,268 of record MU388329.1, read on the forward strand.
CGCGCTGGGTCCCAGTATGGAATTGTGCCCTTGTAGCCACACTCATTACGTAGTGCGTCTTCCATTTGCCATACGAAGATCCGATGCCACGGTAAAAACGAACCCTGGCAGTTGTCTTAGCATATTGGTAATTACACTTCGCAAGAATTACTCACAGAAACATGTATAATGTTTGTCTGGTTATCATGAATATAAGTGAAATCATCTAGGCGATTTACAGCACCAGGAGCTATGCTTTTATCAACTGTGGCTGGTTTTGCGGCCAGACACTTGACAGCCCGAACATAATCGGATCTCGTTGCATCGTCGACGTCATCCCTGATGCGTATGTTAGAATCCATCTCGGTCTTATACGGCTGATTCAAATAATTGGTATATTCACCCACCAAGATTTACGGATTCGAATGGTTTCCTGTGTACATCCATTGGGGCCTAGGGAGGCTCGAAGATTGGCTTGATACTGACTTTCCAATCTTATGAATTCTGACGGCTTAGGTATATCGCTACTATTCCCACTGATAGGAGCTGATAATGCCACCCGAGCCAGCAGGGAGGCTATCGTGGTGACTATACATGAACGCATCGTTCATAAGGATAAGACTTGGTTGCAAGGTGGAGTAACGAAAAATTGCATCAGGACAGTTGATGCCAAAGACCAAGGGATGGGTTCAAAGGGGGAAGAGTTCCCTGAATCACTACGCAGAGCAGCATCTACACATATATGATACTCTTACATGTAGGTCAGTAATCATGTCTCGGTCCCGGGACCGATCTACCAGGTTTACGGTAAGGTAGGTGTCAGCCAAGCGATCGCCTCACTTACCAATGATACAAAACAGTGGGATTTGAAGGAAGACATTGTGAATTGTACTAATGCGTGTCTAGGGTAGTCCACTTACTGATTTACATTTATTGCAACCTGCAAGACGCGCGTAACGCGCCACAACGGCAGTGTACAGCAGATGTGCGTTGCCGTTAACGTTAACCCAATGCGGACTGCGGGAAAAACGTCAAACTCCTCTGTATGCTCATTATCACGGAGTTTTAATTCGAGTCATAGAGCCGATAGGAGGCACAGATAAGGACTAGTTGAGAGAAAAGAAACATATAAATATCTTGGTACTTGCATAGTGACGGCATTGATAATAAGCCATGTCTCTCCTCAAGCCAGCCTCCCGGCCTCGCCTAACTTACCAAGACAATTAATCGATATCTAATGTCCAATGGGAAATAAGAAATACTCATAGGAAGAAATAACTCATCATCTTAAGCCCTACAATCTTAAATAAAGAAACGTCTCAACCTGAATTAAATGATATGTTTAGTTGAATGGTAGCTAATTCGGTCCCGAATAGCTTGGACCCCAAGGGCCAAGGGAAATGCCGCACATTTGCATATGCCGGAATGACCCGATTTATTTATACTTGCAATATGAAGAAACAGTTCTCCCAGCCTACCTAAAGCCAAGTTTCAATTAAAGCTTTCGGGCCCGTTAGGAAGTAGATATCAACGCATCCATCAACGCGGAGTATCATTAAAAATACATTAAAATAGTATTGCGGCTCATACGAAACCACATCCACTACCTTCTATTTCCATGGATGCTTACTTCAAGGCCCTATCGTAAAGCTTGCTGTCGTTTCTTGATGACTGGTTTTGATCTGGTTATCGGCTCCGGCGCGATGAAAAGAACGCCAGGCCGCTCATCGTCCTCCTACTTTCCTGTAGGTCTTGTGAGCGGAATTAAGCGGAACATGTCGTAAAAGATGCTACCATATCATTTTAACAGACAGAGAAGGTAAAGGGGTTAAGAACATGAGAGTGATTCAATGTACCTACCTACTTCAATGAATGAGACGGAAGCACATAAAATATTCCCATTTTTAAGGGGAAGGTGTCGTCTCTAACTTATATCATTAATGTCGTTCCTTCCATAGATATATATATGTCCAAGTCATTTCAAGATAATGGGAGGTGCCCCTTACTTTCCATATATATAATTACTATGTACCCACCATATAAGAGGCAGGCACATTCACGAGGGATAAGAGATATTGAGCAACAATCCAGGCGCGCTCTTAAGTAATCCATCAAGGAATGAGATAAAATCAAATAGCACATGCAATAAAGTTTGCTAATCTGACCAACAAAATAAAATATACCTCCCAGTGACCCAGTCAGTCCCCTTCCTTCTCCGTCACCTACATACCACGTAAGTAGTGAAACTGATTCCTCCTGCTCAACGACCTTCCAATGACTCACTCTTTATTGAACATCTTACATTTGATCATAAGGCCATCCCCGAAATGGCTTCCCCTTTTCCTTCCATACAATCCTTTTTTTCCAAGGAAGTACCACCGAGCTCCCAAGAACAGAATGCCGAGTCTTCGAGCCCAGACAAACCTGGAGACGGTTTCACGTCCTCCGAAGTCGAAGCAGTGCTCAATCCTCTCTCGCACCACTGGGAACCGTCACGACAATATGAAGCCTGTCCCATTTCTCTCCTCCAGTCAGGCCCACACGACTACCAGATTTCTGGCAGGATTGTAAACTTTGCCGAGAATTTTCGCGACCAAGGTTTTCATTTCCTTGTCGTGACTGATGGTTCAGGGGCTATTGCAGTAAGTAGATGATGGTATCGGAAATCTATCTCGATGTTGACTAGCATCTAAAGGTAAGACTTTACTATGCAAAAGAGTCAGATTACCAGCTGCTTTTCGGTCAAAGGGTCACAATCTGGACAACTTTTATCGCCGACTCAACAGGAGCCTCAACAGGTAGTATACCTTTCTGTGCGTCGGCTACGACTCTCTATCCCGGCCGCAATGGTGCCACACACATCATCGTCCACGATGATGTTCTAGACTCGGACGGTGATCGCATACTGCGCCGCCCTTTGGAGTGTGGTCTAAAGGAGTACGAGTATCTTCCCGCTTTGATGACGTTGAAGGCCTTCCTTTCCACCGGATATGATTTAGGAGAGGGCAAGATTCTTGTCTGCGTGAGAAGTGTTGGCCCGCGCAGAACGGTCCAGTCGAAGAAATTTCAACACGCGCTGAGTATGGTAGAAGTGGGTATATTCGACGATACGGCAATGTGTGTTTTAAAGCTTTGGGAAGATAAGGTTCCTTCGACGAAGAGTTGGGTTCCTAATCAGACCATCCTCCTTATATCCAAGCCTACCCACAAAATCAGAGGTACATCCCCTGAGCTTGGTATTGGACACAGCTCAATGATTGACGTCGATCCCAAGTTTCCTGACGCCGATTGGCTTAGGAATGAAGTGAAAAGTATGACCAAAAGGCAGAGTGTTTACATCCCCTTTCCTTCTCATACTTGGAATGCGGAGCATGCTATGAACGGCCCGGGTCGAACCTTATTTACTATCGCAGATGTAGAGGACCAAGTTCGCCACCCCGAACCTTCGGTCGACTTCACCGGGAAACTGAACGTCATCATCACCGAGATGAAGTTGATGGAACACTGGCGTAAAGGTACCCTTTGCTGCTTTGAATGGTAAGTAGGAACATTTCTCCTGTCTGCTTCATTAGCCGACCAAGGTACTTAGCTGCGGTATACCGCTGTACGCCAACAAACCCGTCGCGACGTGTAAGAACTGCGAATTAAGACGAGACCTTGCGCTGAACCCCCGTATTATTGGGGCGATGATTGATGAAAGTGGCATGATTACCGCTAGTAAGCTTGTGTGGTGCGATGATGCTTGGTCCCAACTCTTCTTCGGGAGCGCAACAGACGAGCTAGAAGAAGCCAATTCGGATCCGAACCTGATTGAGCAGTCTTGGGAGGACCTGACTGCCATCGGTACTGATGCGCTTAGAGAACTCGAGGAACTGCTGCTCTATTCCCGCATTACCTTGACCTTCGGATGGTCATCTAAGCTGGAACGGATTTGTATTCTGGGAGTTGAGTGGTAGGCTGAAAGGGGGATGTTGGCGACAACACCAATGGCAGACTATATTGCTATGTGCTAACAACTTAAGCTACAGTATTCGGGAGGAAAAAGAAAAGAGAAAAAAGGCTTTAGAGCCGCAAGATTCATGGCTAAGCGGGCTTTGAAAAGTGCTAACTTTACCTAGTGAGTTGATCGAGAATAAATGTAGCTTGATTGACTCAGGCCTAACGTATGTACTTGAAGGATCGACAAGTATAATGCCGTCGACAACTACGGGATAGGTATTATTCGACTTCCCTAATCTGCCCACGGTCTAATCCAAGTTTCATCACACATCGGAATGTAGCACGGATGACGGGATTGCCAAGAAAGATTGGGAAATTGTTCCAAATTAGACTTTACTCCATTTTCCTTGCCATCCATCTACATGCTCTAGTTGTCGTTACCATTACCCTACCATTACACTGAAAGAATTTGAAGACGTTAGAGTAAGTCGTTAGGCCTCTTCATCGTCATTACTGGGCCATCTGTTTCCATCCCTTGTCAAGCCTATTACCCTTCAAAGACTATACTTCACACCAGGTAGCATATCACATTCATTGCTTGTCCCCGAAAAGGCTGAATCGGAAGCGGCCTCCACTCTTCATCTTTTGCGAGGACCGCCCGAATGACTGCTGGGAATTAATGCGCCTGTGTGATGACGGCGGGAGCACCATATCGTCATCGTCTTCGTCGTCGTCATCATCGTCCCGGAGACTCATGGGTCGTGTGTGCTGGCGCGCGAGCGGTACCTGCTGTTCCCTGGGAGTAGGGGGCGGGATTGTCTCACCGCGCATGGCGCGCTCGACGTCATTGTACTGTCGTCGGTAATCGTCGTGCTTGCCCTTAGCCTCAAGGAAACGCGTCTCCGCATCGGCGCGCCGCTCTTGCAGCGCACGAAGCTCGGCGTCCAGGTGGTCCATCTCCTCCTGTTCACGTGACATCAAGTCGGCGTACTCGCGCACTTTTTGGTCCAGCGGCTGTAGCACGCAGTCTGCCACGCTGGGACTCTTAAGGCGCTGGATCGACGCGCCTACGCTTGCGCCTAGACCTGCTAAGTTGGGGTCGGATGATGAGGCTGATTTAGCCTGCGCTTGCGCATGCTGGAGCTGAGGGTGAGTCATGGGGTAGCCAGTCGAAGTTCGGGGAGGCGACGAGCCGCCAGAGCTGCTGGTCGGCGGCCGTGGTCCTGATACCGACTTGCCGGTGGGTGCTGCTCGACGTCCGTTCTGTCGCTGGATTCGGCCGTTGTCGCTAGTGCGGTCTGCCACAAGCATCTCTTCGGAGCGGCTGCTGCCAGAGTATGATGGAGGTCGCGACCTTTCTGGACCGGCGCCTCCTTGAGACGGAAATGAGTTTGTGAGCGGGGGTCGACTATGTGTCGGGCTCTGGTTCGGCGGACCGCCAGGTTGTTGAACAAAACGTTGCTGTTGGGGCATCTGGGATGGCTGCGTCTGCAATGGCGCACTAGCGTTGGCGTTTGCATTGGTGGCGCCGGCAGGACCGGGACCAGCGAAGGTACTTGGACCAGGCATGGGACCTCTGTTGCTCTCTAGGAAGTCGTAAAAGTCGTCGTGGCTGCTAAAGGGTGGGGGACCACTAGGCCCTGCCTTTGCGCTGGTATGATATCCCGATGGTCCTCTGTCGTCGTAGTCACGTGGTGCTTGAGCCTGGCGTGGACGAGGTCTGGTGGGAGAGTTCATGGCGGTGGGATGCTGGGCGGCGGTTCTGCTCATTTCACCTCAGGAATTCGGCGGCACAATCCGATACGAATGCGTATGTAAGCAGAAGAAAGACCCGAGGCTTAATGGAGATGAGGTAATTACGGCAAAGTGAGGAATGAACAAAGGAATCTGGAATTGAGAAATTTTCAAGAAAAAGTAATAAATTCAATTGAATATTTACTTGATATATGACAGCGAACCCCAGGAAACCTTTTTTCGTATTTGGTACCGTGGTCAATTGCTGTAATAGGAGGCTGGGTCGCGCGCGCGATCTGTCCCCACTATCACTGGCCCAGCCTCTTTTTTCGGGACAGGGGGATGCAAAACAAAAAAAAACAAGAAGGATAATCGGTGGGCTGATGACGACGTGCGCGCGCAACCTCATAGTTCCAAGGTTCTCCCGTGTTATTCCTTTTCTATCTCATCGATCGATCTGCAAATCAATTGTCTTGGTGCAATCAGATTTACTTACCCCCTTAGATTCGTGCCCCCCAATCACTATTGCGACATGCAGGTCTCCGACATATACGAATTAACGTGCATCGAGCGACCGCCATCGCGTCGTGAGTTTTCCAAGATTTTTTTTTGTTTGTTGGCGTTTTGGCTGGGCTGCTTAGGTAACCGAGAGAGCTGGGGAGCTTGGGCCATGTATCCGGAACGGCGGTTCGGTTGGGGGTGTATGTACATACGTATCTGGCGGTAAGTAAGTGCTCCACATACGATGGGAGAATTGGGAACCTCGACGACGAAAAGGAGAGGACTTGAATAATAAGGATTCAAAGTCGCGAACACGTCAGGGCGAGTTCTTTTTAATACTTTCTTCATTCTCATTGGTTTTATGAAAACTCTTTGATTTGGCTAAATTCTTATATCAAGTGTCAGTCAGTATAACTGAAAATTGAAATAGGTAAGTAAAGTACTTGTGTTGGCACAATGTGTTTATACTGTGTAGACACATTGTAGGTTTAAAGAGATTCAAGCTGCTCACATCGATGACAATACGCGAACTTGGTCTTCTCCATAAGGTAATAAAACGAATATTATAAGGTTTGTATGTATTCAGTTTTTGAAAAGCTTGATGACATTGAAAGTACTGATATTCAACGAAGCATATATTTCTGTTGCTTCATTGTCACATAACTAGGTAGTTTTTCATTCTCTGTAAGTACATCCTATTTAGTCCTCGTACAATATCCCTCAATACATATCATCAACGACTCTCAAGACGTATCACCAATTGTACAGCTTTAGCATATTCCTTCCAAAATATTACCTTCCAGCAATTCATACTATCTCAACTTATTCACGATAGCATCTCTCATCCGCCGCAGTGATATGAACGGCATGACGCCTATTATTTGTTGTGTTCCTCCCAACGAGGGCCAAGCTGAAGTTGCTCAATTCGGATTCGCCTGTCATGCTTTCTCGGTGGTGTCTATAATAGACTTTGAGAAGAAATAACCTACAGGTCTTATTATGAGGGTATAACTATACGTATGGAGCGCTAATACTTACCCTTCCAGGTCATTAAATGTTAAAAGAATGACATACATTGCGCAAGTTACTAAAGTTAGGAGTTTATTTAACAGTAAAGGTGCTCATACCAGGTTTCAATTATTTACTTATGTACTTTTGCGACCTCATGCCTTTCAATGGTGCCATCTCCTGTCAACTACGCGAAGTTTCTGATGATTAATTGGATGGTATTTCCGATCAAGAGTTATCATCTAGTCTTTTCCCACGAGGACAGTTGCCAGAACATCTTGAGAAGTAATATCATGATCTTAGGTGGTCCATGCTCAAGGTACATCGTGACAGGCTGTCGACGCGTGCTAATGTTTTGCCCACGGTTGCCATATATATCAAAATACCAAACTACATTTCCAAGTACCTTGTCATTGTGCACTGATCCCGACACATCCTCCCTAGTCTAGTGGTGATGTGCACAGGATGACGGTACCAGGTAAAATATTCCCCGCGGAAAGTGGGATTTTCCGTACGACTTGGGTTCGAATCCAGGAAAGGGTTATTAGGAAACCCCGGAGATTCGAGCCCAGGTCGGAGCCTTTTTGGAAATTTTCAATCACTTTTTTTTGTTTTTTCCATCTTGTTCAATTTTCTTCTTCTTTTCGCCTAAGTCATTATTATTATTCTATCATACTATCCTCACGACTACACATATTACTCTAGTCAACCTTCGTAGACCTTCTTCGTTCTCCATCTGCTCCTGGGAATGCCTGGTAAATCACTTGCGTCCAGCCAGCACAAAACACATGGCTTGAATATTGTTCTGGAAAGAATTGACTTTAAATATCTAATACCTGATATTACAGTGGTATCTAATCATGGAGGCCAAATTTCCTGTTTATCTCTCCTTGTTCGAAAGGGATGCTCATCACCGTGATTCTAAAAAGCATCCGTATCACGGAAAACAGTCATCAGGGTTAAAGATGGTAAATGTCACGCAGCCTCTTACTAAGACAGAAGGGGGTTTTCCCGTTCTCTGAAGCTATGGCTTCTAGTGCTTGGGTTCCTACCAATGCTCCGGCCGCAACCCCTTTTATGAGTGATGCTGTTAACAACAATGACACCTCTAGTGTTCCTGTGATTTATCTTCTTACCAGTTCTAACGCTCATGCCATGGAGGTATATATTACTCGTTCACTTTGAATAGGTAGGTATATGTTTGCTTGACAGTTTTCCAACCCGGAAGAGGCGCTACATAATGTAGTTTCGGGCCGCCCCGTGTCGGGGCCCAGGGGCGGTTAAAAGTGGGACTATGCCATCTCAGGGGTAATGTTATCATTGACAAATATCTCTCAGAATCTATTTAAGATGCTAATATTACTGCTTTACGCTTACAATAAATTGAGAAAGGAATTCTGATTACTCTTTATTTGACTCATTATTAGGCTCACTCTCGCTTTCGGATCGCTCCCTTTTCCCCTGCCCATTATGACGGGCGATCACTACCCGTAGGTATCCAGCGAACACAGCTGTGAGCGATATAGCCAGTCCAGTAAACAGCTGGACGCCAAGGTAGCTGTTCGTAGCACCCAGGATAGCACCGGCAATGGGCGGTCCGATTAGCGACCCAATACCCTTTAGTACAGCGACGAAGCCCAGCCGTGTGCCTAGGATACTAAGATCGTCGGTGATGCTCGCCAGGACGACCGGTGCCAAGGTGACGACGCTGCCGGAGAAAAATCCGTATAACACCGAGAAAGCGATGTTGCCGGCTCGGTTGTTCACGCTGATCCAGTAGAAGACAGTTACGGCGGTAAAAGCACAGATGCCGATGTACGTGTTCAGCACGCCGATCCGGTCAGCTATATACGAGGGTATGATCCGACCGGGGATAGCAATGGCGTTTAGTATCACCAGTAAATAATTGGCTAGGTCCTGTCCCTCCATTCCGTGCGACTGGGCGTAGCTCTGGAGATAGTACAGCGGCTCGAAGAAGGCGACGTTGCTGAAGAAGATGGCGACACATTGTATGATGTACCGCCTGTCCGAGAGTTCGGCGATTTTGGCAACTGCTTTAAGTGAATTCCAGCTAAGTCCTTGTGGGGCGCTGGTTTTCGTGGGCTTGAGGCGCGGCCGTGCTACAACTACGGCGTAGGAACACATGGCCAAGACAATGAATGCGATGGCCCGAACGGTCCATCCGAAACCTATCTGCGGCTGTAGTCTCTCAAACATAAGGGGGTAGAGGGTAGCACCCAGGCTACTCCCGACGGTAGAGATACCCATCGCTAATGCTCGCCTAGTGGTGAAGTAGGCCGGGACCAGCGTGATGGCGGGGATGTAGAGACAACCTGTCCCAATGCCAACGCAGAGTCCCTGTGCTAGAAATATCTGGTAGTACTCGGTGCTAATGCTAGTCATCATGAAGCCGAAAGCGACGAGGATTGTGCCGGCGGCCAACATGGATCGCGCATAGCCCAGATCATACAGCGGCCCGAAGAATACGCCGCCGGCCATGAGAAAGAAGATCTGGACTGAACCGATCCATGAGATGGCTGAGGCCGACTCGTGACTGAGTAATACCTCTTCGTAGTAGGTCTGAAAAGCACCGAAGCCGTTGAGTAAACCTCTAAGAGGCGATTATGAGCATTGTGAGGCATCGGTAGTCGTTGAAACTTGGGATAAGCTTACAGAGTATTCCAGTAGAGTGCGAAGGCGGCCGAAACTTGAAGCCAGGCCATACTTCCTCCGTTGGGAGGTAGCGACGGCTTCACTTCATCTCGTGGTTCTGATTCTGATTCTGCGGGTAGCGTTACGCCGGTTTCGCTTCCTTCCCGTAATTTGGGGGCCCCAATTGTTAACTGAACAGAAGGGTTGTCGCCCATGAATGGTCGAATAGGTCCCTTATTAGTTTCTTGGAGCATTTCGAGATTGGTACATTGGTTTGGGTTCAAGTGTCTCAAGGAAATATCTAGACATATTTTCCTTCCATTATCGCTGTATACCTTTAATTAAAGATGATCCTGCAATTATTAGGTGATCAGTAAGGGCGGCATTATTGAGCGGCAAGTGTGCTGGGATCATATATAATGGCGGGGCAAAGATCTGAGACAATGGCGGAATACCTATCTGAGGTTGTAAACCTCGGGTGCAAATATATAAAATAAAGTCCGCTTAGAGTCAAGCCAATGATGACTAATGTGAAGTTTTCATATGAAGGGGTAACCGAACCCTAGAGATCACGTATAAAGAATCTATATTGCCTGAGCATTGCGGTATAACTAGGATATGCACCTTCCTAGGCTGCTAAATAGGGACAGAAGCACTCCCGAGGTTATTGTAAGGTTAAATACAACCTTATATTAAGTTGAATCGTACTTTCTATCGGATCTAATTATATCTCCTTATTGATCCATGGAAAGAAGCTTATTTCGACAAACCTCTCAGGACAACCAATTGCATAAAAAATCGCCACATGCACCGCCACATCAGATAAGATCCATCTCCCAAGCAGCCAAGATTTCACTTGAAGATAAAAAGTGGAAAACCTCCAATTCCAAAAAATTGATGTCGTCACTTACCTAGTTCATCCGAGCGCGGATGTCGGACAGGTCGGTGCATAGCACAGCATAGTAACTCTAGACCTAATTATTCTTCACCACTAACCGCTTCCTCTCTATATTGACCTACATTCCTCAACCCCTATCTATAGTACCATACCGAACATCTCGGGCCCCTCTCGAAGAAGCCAATCTCAGAACCAAAACCCCCATCCGATTCGGGATGAGGCATGCCACTCCGCGGCGCCGTATCTCCCTTGGCCGCCTCCGTCTCCGCAGCCGGTCCGCGCCGATGTCTCTTATACGCCGTCGTCCCCTTTCTGCTCGCGCAGGAGAGCCCGCCGAAGCGGCACCGGCCATGTTGGTTTCATAGCTCCGCGCGCCTCCGCGACGAGCAGATCGACAGTGCGCGGAACCACTACGAGACGCTTAAACTACACCCGGGCGCCACGCCCGTTGACATAAAGAAGTCGGTCCCCCCCTTCCCCACAACCCGTATCCCATTCCAATGTCACGTAAACCCTACATATCTCCACCCCCCTCCCTACGCACCCCAACCACTAACCCCCACCCGACAGATCCTTCTACGCCCTCTCCAAAACCCACCACCCGGACCTCAACCCCGCGAGCCCGCACGCCTCGCGGCGCTTCATGCGCATCAGCGAAGCCTACTCCGTGCTCTCCATCCCGGCGAAGCGCACAGCCTACGACCGCGACGTGCTGCGGCTGCACCACGCCTCCTCGCACGCGCACGCCCACCACCGCCACGGCTCCTACAGCAGCGCCAACAACAGCAACCCGGCCGGCGGGCGCCCCGCCTCGGGCCTGAGCCGCCGGCGCTCCTCCTTCCAGGGCCCGCCGCCGAGCTTCTTCCGCAGCGGCGGCTGGGGCGCGCAGGGGGCCAAGCGCCGCGCCGCGCACGAGGAGAGCACCGGGACCACTTCCTCCTCCTCCTCCTCCTCCTCCTCCTACCCCTCCTCCTCCTCCTACCCCTCCACAGCGGGCGGCATGGGCCCCGGCCAAGCCCCCTACGGCCGCGCCGACGTCCCGCACTTCGACCGCGCGGCGCACGAGCGCACGGGCCGCCACAGCGACGTGCGCCGCGCGCAGAGGCGCGCGCGGTACGGCGGCCGCGAGGAGATCGATGTCGGCCCCGAGCGGAGCATCGTCGGCATGTTCTTCCTCGTCGGCGGCGTGCTGGCGCTTGGCGTCGTGTTCCCGATTGTCCTCGGCAAGATACGGAGGGCTGGTGGTGGCGGTGGCGACGAGAACAAGTTAGATAGGAAGAGAAAGACGGCGTAATAAGAGGGACTTTTGGGGGGGGGGGGGGGAGGTTTATAATGGCATAGGTTGGAATATATCAATGCCGGACATACACGGAGCTCACGCGATTGTAGGAGTAGTACGAAGCAAAAAGAGACGTGTACACTCAAGATAACGAGTATTTTAATTACCATTTGGTCGGCATCAAACGTCCGAGGTCTAATCTACATTCAAGAGATAACCCACCCGAATGCGAATCCTGCCTGTTCCGTGTATAGGGTACAAATGGTTATGAGGGGGTATTGGGCATCTGCTTCCCGGGAATTCGTCTAGCGCAAGTCCTAATCCATCATCATTCACTCCTACGCACATACTTAGCTTTCGAAGGTGAAGCTGGTTCCAACCTATTTTCCCTGTTAGCATATTGAGACGTTATCAAGACAGTCACGATACAAACCTTGTGGGTGGCCTGCTCGAGCTTCTGGGTGTCGAAAGAGGCACCGAGACCCAGGGTGACGCCGGGGCGGAGGAGGACGTTGTAGGAGACGGCGGCAACGCCACGGTCGTTGATCTTGGCCTGTTTTGTTCTTCGTCAGCATTATCCAGGGTTACAAAACCCAATTGCGCCAGAACGGGGACAAACCTTGGCGAAGGAGACGGGGTCAAGGCGGTACTTGCTGGCGACCTCGAGGCCAACGTTGTTTCCGCTCTTGGAGTTCCAGGTAGCCTTAGCGCTAGCCTCGACCTGGCTGTTGACTTTATGGTAGTAGCTGGCGGCGAAGACGCTAAGGTTGTCAGTCGCGGTGACGGCGGCGCTGTACTGGGGCGCGATGTAGCCGACGGCGGCGTTGTAGCCGGTGACCGCAGCCTTCTGGACATCGTAGCCAGCCGAGGCGCCGGCAAGGAAACCCTCGTGACCGATAACGGCATCGACGTTTGCGGTGGGGCCCTTCAGGAGATCGAAGAAGGCACGGCCGTGGAAAGCGGATTGCTTGAAGGTAAGGTTGAGCTTCACACCCTTCTTCTGGGTGGCAGGCAGGAAGGAGAAGATGGTCTCAGCCTTGAGGCCCTTGGCGAGCGAGTCGGCAAGTTCGACCTTGGTGTCGAGAGCGTTGGCCGTGTTCCAAGTCTGGGTCAGGGTAAGGCCTGCGCGTCGGTAGAGCATTAGCAATGATGATCCTTGTTGACTAAGGAATATATTGAAGTCGAGGGGTAAATTCAATGGGCCCGACACTCTTATTCGACTCAGTGCCAGTGACAACGAAGCTGGCCGGCGCTTGCGGGTGTTCATCTTAGTTGTCTCATTAGGAGTAGTGGTTGATTTACCGAGCGATTTGTCTGCATATTTGCCCTCGATCTGTAGTTTGAAACATTCAATCGTCAACTTTCGATACACTTAACCATGAGAGTGGCCGTCCCCGTAGCTTGCGCACAAGAATTGGCTCGTGGCGTAGCTAACTAGTGACGAGGGGTCGGACGAGGGGATACGTACGGCACCGCTAGTGGCCTTCTCGTGGCTGCTTTTGCCGGTGACCTTAAAAGCAACATTGTTGGGAGTGTTGCTCTTAACCTCAATGGTACCAGCAGAGAGGTGGTAAAAGTCCTTGTTTAACAACTACAGTTGTGCTGGTTAGCCAAGCCCGTTTGCGCGATAGGAGTAAGAATAGCCTTGGGCTGCGGGAAATTTCGAATAGCTCCTGATTCATTGGGGGGAGGAGGGAGTTTACACACGTCATTTGCCGACTTGGAAATATCAGCGAAGGCCGGGATGGACATCTTGGGCAGAATTGGTTCGCGTTGCGAATTCTGAATTATGGTGATCTTGAGAATTCGTAAGAAAAATATACGATACGGTTAATGGGGGAAAAGAAAATTGTGTTGAGGTGGTGTGTGTGGATTATTATTTTTTTGTACGAGATGAATCGGATTGGGTTATGCAGGTTTAGTTAGGAGCTTTCGTGAAACATAACTGTACCTACCGGTACCTACCTGATGGAAATTTGTTTTTTTCTCCTTGGTTGGTTATTTCCTACGCAGCTACGGTATTAGTCGGGTCCTTGTCGGCACCCCAACGCCAAATTGCAATGGGCGCTAGGAAAACTTATGGGTTCCGTACTAGGAGCCGACTTTAACTGGGCAGCTGGGCAACAGCAGTCCATATTTCGTACGACCTCATCACCTATCGATTATACCCCTGTCCACGTGGGAATTATCTACACAAGGAGTGGTTTAAAACAACAAGACTAAAACATTATCTGATGTCTTTCTATTAGATACATAGATCAACAAAGATTCTCAAGTGTCAGTATTCCTCAGTCTATGCCATATCAGGGTATTCCTTCAATTTACTAATTAGACCGTAGGGTTTTCTTACTCACTATAAAGACAATGCAACTAACAAATTATCTCCAAGACAAATTTCTACTGGTATTGTCGCAATTATCTAACCATCTATGCATGTATAAATTCTAGATGCCGGCGGGAAACCTAGGTACCTAAAGCAAGGTCCCAGAAGAGACCAATCAATCCTTGCCATCCTAGGTGGAAATTTCCCATAATGGTGTAATCCCACATCGCCAATCACGCGATGTCATCTTGAGCAGTTGGCCGTCTATACAACGCATTAAAACGCATTAACATTTCAAACCCTGTACATCTCTGTGCGAGTTCCCCCCTATTTAACTAACATCACAGGATTCGGATTTATGCTGTGTCGTTGTATTTGGCAAGATGTGTCGCAATAGCCCTGCAGTTGCATGTTAGCATTCATTGCAAATCTAACTAACCATCCATGATGGTGAAGGGCAACTCACCGTCCGCTGGGATCGGTCTGCTTCGACCAAGTTGGCGTCCATCGCATCACCGTCTCGGCGCAATGAGGAGGGAAGTGCTCATCGAACATCAGGCGGTACCAATAGCTATTCAGAACGTTAGCGTGGCCCAATGGTAGAGGGAGCAGAGACAATAGCTTACGCCTCCTTAGTATCGGGAATGTCACTGCCCCATTCGGGTTTAGGGTTCTTCATCATCTCGTCAGTGACGTGGATCTCAGCATTGTCTTTCAAAGCGTCAATCCAGCCGTAGCCGACACCGTCGGAGAACTGCTCCTTCTGTCTCCAGAGGATCTCGTCCGGTAGGTACGGCTCTGCGGTGGGGTCGTCCGAGGTGTCAAATGCTTTTCGCAAGATCCACTTCTCGATCCGGTCCTTGGTGATCATCTTCTCCTGCGGGTCGATGTTCATACAGGTTTCAAGGAACTAGAGTGAGGATTAGTAAGACGGGGTTTGAAACTATCCAACCAGGTGTTATGGTCAAACATACCTCCTTGTCAAGGAAAGGTACTCGAGCCTCGAGACCCCATGCCGAAGTAGACTTGTTGGCTCGTAGGCAGTCAGCAAGATGCAGGTTCTTGACTCGGCGAACCGTCTCCTCGTGGAAAGCCTTCTTGTCCGGGGCAGCGTGGAAGTACAGATATCCTCCGAAGATCTCGTCACTTCCCTCACCACTGAGTACCATCTTCACCCCCATGGCCTTAATCTTTCGCGATAACAGGTACATGGGCGTTGAAGCGCGGATTGTTGTTACATCGTACGTCTCGAGGTGGTAAATGACGTCGGATAATGCGTTGAGACCATCCTCAATGGTGAAGGTCATAACGTGATGTTTCGTGCCGAGGAACTTAGCTACCTTGACGGCAGCTTCGTTGTCGGGGGAACCGGGTAGGCCGATAGAGAAAGAGTTGAGTTGCGGCAGGTACGTTACGGTCGAGAGCTTGTTCTCATCGTCAATACCGACAAGACCCTCGCCCTTGTCAGGATCTTCGGTCGGGTCGACAGTAGTGCCGTTAGCAGCGGCTAACGCGACTGCCTTCAGCCGTAGAGTTTCTCGTTGGGCAATGGACGCAACCAGACTCGAATCGAGACCGCCTGACAATAATACACCATAGGGGACCTCAGCCATAAGCCGCTTCCTCACAGATTTCTCGAGCGTCTCCCGGACGGCCTTCAAATCCAAAGGAGTCTCCGGGATTTTTGACTCATCCCACCAGCTCGGCTCGAAATATCGGATGGTCTCGTTGGTCTTGGTGTCAAAGACGTGTCCAGGAGGGAAGGACCGGATCTTGTCGCAAACCGTATGCAAACACTTCAGCTCTGAAGCGAAGTATGTCGTACCCGGCTGCTCGGAAGACCAACCTTGGTATAGTGTAGTGATACCAATAGGGTCGCGGACGGCGATCGTTCGGTCTAGCTTCTTGTCGTACAGGACGAACGAGAACATACCATCGAGGTACTTGGGAGCGTCGAGTCCATATTCCATATACTGAAAGGAAGGTAAGATGAATTGTCTCCTAGGCATAATTGTTAAGGGGGTTTCTCACCAAGGGAATAATGACTTCGCAGTCCGAGGCGGTCTTGAAGTGGTATGGCTTCTTCAGGTTCTTTCGGATCAGCCTGTGGTTGTAGATCTCACCGTTGACGGCGAGGATGATGGTGTCGTCCGCATTGGTCAAGGGCTGCGCGCCAGACTCTACGGTCTTGTCAGCATGGAGGTTTTGGTACGCTCAGCGACCACGAATACATACCAACACCGACGATGCTTAGTCGCTCATGGCAAAGGACTAAAGGTGCATTGATTAGAGAAAAATCTTATACCCAGCAAGTTTTAATAGGTTATCCTACTTGTGTTGTGGCAGATAACACTACCACCTAGAATGCGCAAAAGCTGTTAGTATATGCTAAATATTGATGTCGCTTCATAGTGCTATGACTCACTCCAATCCGGTCCTCTATGGCGAATTCTGCGCGAAACATGTCAATTAAAGTCATGGAGCTAGAATGTTGAATTTGCATACTGCTTCGCCAATTTCAAGGCCGTCGGCTTGAATTTCTTGACGTCGGGATGACTGGGCGCAAAACACTCTATTAGTATATGGCGAGCTCTTCCAATGGCAGCAAGAATGAATCCAATCGATAATAATTTTTGGTGGGGGGTTTTTTTTTGGTCGTTGCGACTTGCCCCTCCATTCAACTTTTTTATTTTGTATTTATATGCAGGGGAGATACTGGAGATAGTAAAACTTACCAGTGACACGCAAAGATTCCACACATCTTGCTTGCCTCTTGCGGTGTATGCAGGTATGTGTCAAGTACCTATGGGCAAAAAGGGATTGGTGAAGAGGAATTCGTTAAGTGCAGCGAACTGAATGATGTGATTGTGTTTGGGAAAGAAAGATTGGATATGCTACGCGACCTGATATAGAAAAGTGTGGGAAGAAGTAATGGATGGTGTGTGTGAAGGTGTGACTCTGAAAGTCTAGAAGTCCAATCCACCGGTAAAGGGGAGCTTGAGTCACAGGAATATTAACTATCGATTAGTAGGTTTTATTATTTGCCTTCTGGTATAGACTATAGGTAAGGGGGCGTCTTAGCTTGACGGTACCTGTAATCTTTTTCTCTTGCTACCGTCGAGATAGAAAATAGTTAGAGCCGATCTCGGATGAAAAAAAAGGGCGTAAGTCACTTACCAACACCTTACTATCTATTGGTGCATATGATGATCAAACGAGACGGTGAATACCTCAAGGTTCATATCACGTCCATACTCGCAGTAAATAGCTATTTATAAGTCTTGTCAGACTTCAATGGGTAAACCCGGTACCTATCTCCTATCAGATGTTTCCTGATCCTGCTAAGGTACTGGCAGGGGAGGAAATTTGGCGTTAGTCTCACTCTATGATAGAACTCAACTTTCGAATAGTTCCAACTTAGCTGCGTATTTGATCACACAGCTTATTAAATACTTCATGCATGAAGTACAGCAAATTCCAGGTACGTAAGCACTCTGCGTAATCTTTACATCATACTCAGATCATCGTGTACCATTTTTTTTAACCTAGTGCAGCTGCTGGTGGCTCCTGAAAAAAGGGCTTGATTATCGTATGTGGTACAGACATACATCTGTAAGATATCGATTTTCTTCTTAATAGGTCAGGTTAAACTGTATTCCACCTAGGGTGGGTAGGTTTGGAAATGTCTCTCACGGCCTTGTTCTATTGGACAAACGGTTTTGCCCGTAATTGAAATGCTATGACTAGCTCCAGAGAGATAAAATTCCACGGACGTGAAAGTCCGGAGTTAGTGAGCGGGATCTAAGTAACCGTCGATATCCAGGAGGTTTCCAAATGAGGGTTCCAAGTACCACGGTGATCATTGAAAGGGACACCAAATGCATATATTTTGTAAATCCACGCGGAATTTATCTGCTTCCCACTCATCTTACACAGTTCTCTGCGGCACAAGCTAGATTACTCTCGCTGGATAGAAACTGGTGAACTCCCATGACCGCAATGCTAAAACCTGTCTGACATCCTTGCGTAGCCGCCTGTGTCAAACTCCGTGGGCTCAAATGCAGGAAAGCAGCCATCCATATGTGGTATCCGTAGCCTAAACTCCAATTCCGAAAACACACCGAGTATAATAGTCCCAAGTCTCAAGAGACTATCCTGCTAAGCTCAGAAGAACCGTTTAGGAGATTGGGTTCTCCTTGACTGTCCGTCTGACGCGTTTCTCATACTCAGTCTTGTCTCGCTTGAAGAGGTTGTACGCCTCGGCTTGCGCTGGTGATTCCGGGTTAGGGTTGTCTAGGAGGTCTTGGATACCCAGGGCAATCTGCTTAACCGTGATCGCTGGCTTCCAACCCTCGTCTTCGTTCAAGATCGAGAGACAGACGGTGCCTGAAGGATAGACGTTGGGATGGAATAGCGGCGGCGTGAACTTGCCTGGAAATGGTAATTAGTACTTGCTGGACAAACACCTCCTACACGGTGTTATAGTAATGATTAGACATACACTTCGGGGGTTTCGTAGGATACTCTGTTAAGATAAAAGTTAGCATCATTCTCTTTCTATAGTATCTAGCACCTTAGCCATAGACATACCGTCGGGAAACGTCATCGTCAACTTGAAGAGCCCTCCTTCCCAGATCGTCTTCTCTTTGCCAGGAATACCGCATTCCCAGATTTTCAGGTCCAAGACACCTTGGCCATTTTTAACCGGCCTTGCCCAGAATCCGAAAGGGTGGTCTTTTCGCCATTGCTTTCTATTATAGCAAAGAAGTCAGCAAGGGTATATGACAAGTATATAGTCATAGATGCCTCGGAAGAGTATCCTATGATGGCTGGCGCGACATACCGCTCCTCGCCAAGGCGCAATTGACATAGAGACATCCTGAACCACTGAACGATGACGGCTTAGAATTTGTATTTGTTGCAGTGGTTGGGCTTCCTGCTGCGTTCGTATCGATCAAAAAGTACGCGGTATGACTTTGCGCAAATCGTTGCTTTAGGTTGGGAAAATGATTATGGTGTTGAATCCGGCAGCGGATGCGCCAGTGAGCTGCGGACCTAAACGATTTCAAAATCACACAGCGAGCAGAAAATTTGAATAAGCACTCAGGTGACTTATAAGAAAATTTTGTTGTTGTGAAATTCAGGTGGCAAGGAAAAGAAGAAGAAAAGGAAGGAGTGTCAAGGGTTGGTAGGTGAGGCTTCAAGAGTAAGAAATGCGTGAACGTGAATCGATGTTAGCCGGAAGCTTCCTCTTGCAGGGTTTATAGGGCGCTTTCGCAGCAACCCTTTAGCACTTTCCCACTCTCTTTATTGCTGGGCAAGAACCGGGCCTGCAGGGCACGTACCTACTTTGTAAAAGTCCGAGCAAGGCAAAAAGAGGCGGAAAGCTGATCAAAAAGGGAAGGCGGTGGCTTTTTAAGATTTTGCCAGCCAAGGAATTCCAACCGTAAGGTAAGGTTCCAGGGCTGCCTATGGTGGGGTTTATCATGTACCTAGTAATAGGTACTTAAGTACATAATATTATCTTATCATAGTACCTAGGTACATGTACCTCGGGCTCGGGAACCTTAACTCATTGGAACTCATAATGCAAAATGGAATTCAGCGATGAAACGGTTTAATAACGGATTATTATTTGAACTTTCTGAACTTTCTGAACTTTCTAATTCCAAGATTTGAATAAATGTTGCCGTCTGAAGAGTACGAACTGACCGTTGCTATAACCCAAATTTCAAGCATTCATCAGGTTCATTGCTGCCAAGCATCACACAACTTAAAAGGCCTCGGCAACTTATTATAGACTCGTCAATTCAAGCCGCAAACTTGCACGTCACTTTTGCTAGCGGGACCTTTTTGTTCGTTGTTTTATATTCATCTGTTCGGTGACTGATTTCGTTCCCTTGCTACTTTTCATCAATATCAATTCCCCAAGTCGCTCTTCCATTACTATTCTCAGGTTCACTCGTCATATCCTTGACTCTTTCTAAGTCTAGACTCTAGTTCGTGACGGGGCTTTCGACTATAAGGAATAAAATAAAAGGGACGACTTGTGGTTCGCTTCCTGTACGACATTGGGCAGAACAGGCATAACCCCTCAATACGGCGAAATGGAGGCGAACAAGGAGGCGGCTGGCATTGATTCAACTCACCAGGATGCGCCAGAAAAGGCAGAGGTGGCTGCCGCTTCAGTGCCCGACATAGATGATGCGCCAGATCCTGACGAAGACGATCTCGATGACCTGGATGACTTACTGGACGAATTCTCGAGTGTAAATTTGGACGCAAAGACACCCGCGACAGCATCTGGACCTGGAAGACCTGCTGCTGATACATCTACACCAGCTGCTGCAGGCGCATCACTGAACACAGAGAACCCATTAGGTGGACTTGACGATGTATCCGAGGAAGAATTCCAGAAGCAACTTCAGGCCGGCATGGCAGAATTAATGAGTGGCCTTGAGGACTCGGTAAGTCATATTCACCACCGCAGATAGCGGTCTGCTAGGTCTAATATAGCACAGCCGGATATGCAAGCCCAGTTCGAGAATATATTCAAAGGGCTTGGGGAAGCCGCTGCAGAACCCTCGGGAAGTGGGTCTAAGTCAGTTCCACCACCGTCCGATAAGGCGGCACCAGACTTAAGTCAAGATGCCTCATTTCAAGAGACGATCAAACGAACCATGGCAAGGATGCAGGAATCCGGCGATCAGGCGACAGCCGCTGCCGCTGCCGAAGGTTCCGAGGATGACTTCATCGCCGAGATGCTGAAAGCCATGAAGGACCTCCCTAGCGAAGGAGGTAACGAGGAAGACTTCTCTAAGATGCTCATGGGCATGATGGAACAGCTTACTAACAAGGAGATACTTTATGAGCCTATGAAGGAGCTGAACGACAAGTTCCCCTCGTGGATGGAGAAGAACAAAGACACTCTAGCGAAAGACGATCTGAAACGCTATCAAGAACAGCAGGTCTTAGTTGCGGAGATGGTGACCAAATTTGAGGAGTCTACATATGCCGACTCCAACGTGGCGGACCGAGAATACATTGTGGACAGGATGCAAAAGGTGAGTTAATCGAAAGTCACATAGGAGACCCCGTTTGTTTGTCGTGGCATGCTAACTAGAGTACCAGATGCAAGCAGCAGGCTCGCCGCCCCAAGATTTAGTTGGAGATATGCCTTCTGCCAAAGAAGTGTTTAATGCGCCGGATGAGTCGTGCGCGCCGCAGTAATGATATACATCAAGGACTACCTATGGGTATTGATCCTTATTTGTTTATACATCTGAACTGTGTCAGGTCCAAATATCAAATGTGGCATGTACATCTTGACGATGCGACCCCATGCCCCTTCCTGTCCTGTCCTATTTAGGTATCCTCCTACCATAGACCCCCGAATCCTAATATAGCCGCAACACCAAACCATGATCTGTACCGGAGAACTCCCTGCCATCGTGGACTAATGCAAAAACGTTCCCCATTGAAGCCTACGACATGTCCATTTGTCCCGACGACACAAAACCTTGACTGCTTCTCTCCTGTTGCGATAATAAGTCCATAAAGAGATGATCATAGTCTTCATCGTCGGGTATCGCCGGCGAGGAGGGTCTCGCGGGTTGTCGAGAAGACGGGGTCTTGAGCATGGATAGCATTGCATTTAACTCTTCCTCCTCTTCCTGCGCCATCGCGTCGACCATCATGTCGTCAGCGTCTTGCGGTGGCTCTTGTTGGAGCTCAGGAAAGTCCTCGATCTCGTCGTCGAACATCATACCATCAAGATCCGCATTCTTCTGTTCTCGTCGTTGCCTGTCCAATATCGACCACTCGAGTTTTAAGGCCTATGAAACTTGTTAGTACTTGCAGCGAGCAGCATCTGGTTTGAATAAGGGTCAATCATACTTCTTGGTCACCTCCTCTCCTTTCCCATTGCCTGTCGTCAGCCCGCCTCCGTACGTTGCGCAAGAACAAGTTTCGTCTGCTCTCCTGCGCATTTTCTCGGTTTTGTCTTAGGGGGTTCGGCTTCGCGCTGCGAGATGCATACTTGAATTTGGCCGGGGGTCCTTTTATGGGCGAAGATTGAGTGTCGCGCATGAAAAGTGTGTTGGTGTTGCGAGGGGACAACGGCGGCGGGGAACTCGCTCTGATGGGTGAAGATGATAGCGGAGACGAACGCGCAGGGCGATGCGGCGACGAAAAGTCGAGATTGAAGACCGGCATTGTTGCTAACATGTCGTTCTGTTGTTGTGGTATATTATATTAGATGAATAGTTGGACAATATGATGTTATGAGATGAATGAATTCGGTGTTCTTTGTCAGAACGATTGATTGTCCGTCCAGTCCCGTCCTATTTCAATGTCCGAGTTTACTAAAAAGAAACGCGGGTAAGAGAAAGTAAACGCGGTCCCCATACCATGTAATGCACATAAGCGGGGCCTAACGCGTTAAGAGGACTGCGGGACATTTGTGTTTCCCTGATAAGAGCATAGTTCGCGACTCTATCCAACCATTTTAGTTGAATATGGTAAAATAAGGGGTAGATGCTCTCCTGATTATCCTAGTTATTTCTCATTTCAGTGCATAACTATTGGGTCTACCCTTCAATCCGTAGCATCGACCCGAAGATTGGAAAGTCGAACACCCCCCTACCTTGCATCACACGATCCAGAATTGATAGAATGTTCCATTATCCCTGCCCCTATGACGCCGAGGTATTCTTTTTTTTTTTTTTTTTTTTTTTTAAGAAGCCGGGAAATGCATGTCCGATTGATGGTATAAAAATATTGTGAAATTTTATTTTAGTTCTTCAATCCCAACATAACTAACGATTCAACAATCATTGACCGAATGTTTCTCCACTACGTAACAAGGAGATTCTAAACTGGACAACATGTCTTCAATGCTCAGCTGCTCATAGAATTTGATTTATTGATCTAGGTAATCAATAAATTTACCGCCTCAAATGACTGGAGTTACGCCACCATGAAGTGCCTCTCTATCAACACGATCGGCCGCTTCGCCAGCAACCGATCATGGACTTGCTTGAACTGCCGCACTCAGCTAAGAGTTTCTCCTCTTAAAACAACACAACGATCTGTTGCGCGACAGTATGCGACCGATTCCTCGGGTTACTCGAGGCGACCAAGATCTCCGAGGACGAAAGTTACCGTTCTAACCGCCGCTGCGACTGCCGCGACTGGAGCTGGAGTGTTGGCTTTCACGGACGATATCAAGTATGGGTATGATGCTACGGAGAGAACGGGCAGAGTGGCGTCTGCACTTACAATATGCATCAATGAGTATGCCTTACCATGACTTTCAGAAAAAGGTCGAGACCAGAGCTAAATCGTTTCGTAGTTATCGAACTTCCTTGAATAAGCGTGACGAGACCGAAGACCCCGAAGAACAAAACGCCATTTTAAAATCATGTCACAAGCGGTGTGCGGAGCGGACTCTGAGAGTACTTGAAAAGAATGGGGGTATTTTCATTAAGCTGGGACAACACTTGGTAATACGATAGACCATCACAACATATCGGACATTTGCTGACCTTTCGGGTAGAGCGCAATGACTTATTTGCTCCCACGCGAGTGGACCGACACATTTATACCGCTACAGGACCAATGTCCGGTATCTTCGTTCGAATCGATCGAGGAGATGTTTCGATCCGATACAGGCGAGGAGCTTAAGGCCTATTTCTCGGAGTTCTCAGAAAAGCCGATAGGGGCCGCTTCTCTTGCCCAAGTCCACCTAGCAACCGTAAAGGAAAGCGGCCAGAAAGTAGCAGTCAAGGTTCAGCATCCGGGGTTGGCTGAATGGGCACCTCTCGATCTCACCTTGACGAAATTTACGTTTTCGACCCTAAAGAAGTTCTTCCCCGAGTACGATCTCGAATGGCTGTCGTCGGAGATGGAAATTTCGCTGCCCCAGGAACTCGATTTCCAGCGCGAGGCCGCGAACGCAATACGCAGCCAGCAATACTTTGCCCAGCTCCCTGAATTACCTCTTGTCATCCCCGACGTGCTATGGGCGAAGAAGAGGATTCTGGTTATGGCAAACGAGTCAGGCCACCGTCTTGACGATCTCGAATACCTGGACTCGAACCATATCGATCGCGACGAAGTTTCCGCCACACTCGCCCGCACCTTCAACGAGATGATCTTTGGCAAGAATGCGCCTCTGCATTGTGACCCACATGGTGGCAATCTTGCTATCCGGAAGGCAACTCGGAAGAGAAAGGGTGGTGCCAATTTTGAGATTATCATCTACGACCACGGATTATATCGGGATATCCCCGTGGATTTACAGCGTTCGTATGCCAAGATGTGGCTAGCAGTCATCGACGGAGATATGCCTGCCATGAAGCGGTACGCGCACGAGGTGGCAGGGATCACAGACGAGCAGTTCCCACTGTTCGCCAGCGCCATCACGGGCCGTGACTACACCGTTGTCCGCTCATCCATCCTCAAGTCGCGGTCCGATGATGAAAAGAAGTCGATGGGCAGCGCGCTTCAGGAAGGTCTCCTATCAGACCTCGTGACGATGCTGGGACAAGTCCCCCGGATCATACTACTCATCCTGAAGACGAACGACCTGACACGCAGCCTCGACGAGAATCTGCACACGCGCCAGGGCCCCATGCGGAGCTTCATGATCCTCGCCCGGTACTGCGCCCGCACCGTCTTCCGCGAGCAGGTCGAGGGGATCCGGGAGCGCCCGGGGAGCCTGCTCTGGCCGGGCAACGCGTTGAGGTTCATAGCCGCGTGGATGGGATACCTGCGCGTGGAGCTCAAGCTCGAGGCCTTCGAGCTTTGGCTCAGCGTCAAGAGGGTGGTCGGCATGAACACGGTACACTACGGCGGTGCTGTGCCGTTATGAGTTAATAATACACCTGGAGCGGATGGGACAGAGCGTCTACGATAGAAGTGGATTTGCTTTCGGTCGCAAGATACCTCGATAGATAGACATGTGCATCAGGCGGCGTCGAGGGGTACGTGGGTGAATGGAATGCTTTTTTTTTTTTTCTTGTAAAGAAAAGAGCGATAGTTTGGTTATGACTTTATAGTATTTGAATATGTACATAGTTTGACATGAACCCTTCCAACATACCGTCCAATTTGCGTTCTGGGAACATTTGATTTCGGTCCACCGATCACTTCCAATGGGTATGCACGTACTGCTAGTATCATCGGCCTATGCTCTAGCCATCATATCACGAGGCCTCGAACGAGCATGGTCTCAGCGGGCGCAACTTGCCCTCACGACGTAAAACTATAAGCACTGTGCTGGGTCTAGATGTTCTGGTTAACATATGTGTATGTGCAGGCAAGCGAGCAGGGGCGCCAAACCTCCAGTTCTTGTGCATTTGAGCCATTGTTTTATGCCACATGTATGCGAATTGGAAGGGAGAGTTTTGCGGTTGTCGTGAAGTCGTCCACGGTATGCTTCAGTTCCAGCGTTTCCTATATCTGAAATGAGTCTTAGTATTTTAATCAAATAAACACCAGGGTCGGGTTATAACTCACGACGCTTAGGAGTGATAGAGGAATTTCGATGCCCTTGCAACGGCAACAAGGCTTGGTGAGAGATGAAAACTCATGGTAAATGTAGGTAATCGGAGTAACGTGTTATATCGCTACGCCATCTCTGACAGCGTTGGATTCTAATACGGATTGGGTACATATGTTGACATACAGTCTGAGGTGTAGTCTTAGAATATATTAGGATCATCAAGGTTCATACAAGTCAATTAATATGACATTTACGCAGACTTTCTCTCCTATGACCTTGTGTTTAAGCTCTCTAAACTGTCGGAATGGTACATGTATTTCTGTGTAGATATGTATTGGATTACCCAGCGCATGTGCCGTATCGGATCGTGCTGCAATGTGCTCGCTGTTCGAAAGGTAGTAGAGCCTTGATATTAGGCGTCTCGAGGTTAGGTATTTAGGTGGTCCATTCTCTGGGACCCCAGAGTTACAAGGAGGAAATTCCTCACGTTAGGGTTACAGAACCAGTTAATCAAGTCTGGCAACACAACTGAAAAGTTCAAAGTGGTAAATGGGTAATATTCAGGTAATAAGGTGCTTATATATACATAGGTATGGAATTATTCTCTTGATATGAACAAGGATGAATCGGAGATGGAAAGGCTATACCTATTCATACGTAATAGCTCGTAGAGTAGCTACCTATATATAGGTATCTTTAATACTTATATGAACAGCGAATTCATCAATGTTTGGTAAAGCCACTATTGACTCAACTCATGACTCTTAGAAGCTTGCAAGGCAAAGACAGGTGGTATGTTTCGCTGTTTTCTCTTATATGGTCAAAACAGCTAAACAGAGCCAAACTACCATATCGCGAATAGGGGGTTTCTCTTGGATTAGGGGTACGCATGCTTGGAAATGAAATAAATTAAATCGGTTATTTGGGGGGTCGAACCTTGGTGTCTAGGTAGCGATGCCTGTTATGATACTCTGGATGTCTTCATCCATAGCCTGGATAACTAGAGCTATACGAAGTAATGGCTTTGTCATGATTTCAGGGGCTAGATGTTGGTGAACTATATTTTAGATGTGTATACAACGTACGAGTTATCTATGAATGATTTTTATATCCCGTTTGTGTAAGAACCTGGTGCAACTCAACCTAAGGTAATTGCCATTAATATTGAGGGATTGTGTTCTCGTAACATCACCAGCTGAGATATCTTGTATCTTTTATGATCATCCAGTCTTACTGTGGACCCTTCACTATAGTGACCAACGTGTTAATAAGCGTTTCAATCATACTGACCAATAGTTTTAAACATCAACGACTACACGTGTAGGTTCAACAGTTGACGTTTAAACTATCTTACAAGCATCTGTTACCAAAAACCAAGTCTAGCAGGATCGAGGATCGATCGCCAAGGAATAGATCCAATCAATTGTAGCTAGGCCGGCCGATGAGGCGTAATGGGCTTGGTAATCTTAGCACTCTTTCTCACTAGGAACATATGCTATCTTCCCTAGCTTAGTAATGTAACAAAACTTGTAGATGTAGGCATAACTAATATCTCTCTGTGGATGTACAGCCATTCTTATATACATCACAATATGCTTTCCTTCCGAAGGAAAGGTCCAAAACTCCAGCCCCATAATGTAGCGCCAACAGCGTCCGAAACTACTACTAAATAGGCAAACACATAGCGGGTTATTCGTTCGCGATAGTGTAATGTAAGAGGAGCTCGGAGGAGCTCCATGTGCCATGTGCCATGTCGATGATTAAGTGTTCTGTGTTGCGTGATTGGTGAGGTAGATCGCGTGATTCGTCGGTTGTTATGCTAGTTTGCGGCTGTCGGTAGGTATTCGCCAATTCTCAATTTCAAAAGGGGTATCATTTCCATCCGTATTCCAACTATTTTGTAACGTCATCGCCTAATAAATATCCACATTCCTCCAAGTTTCCCTCTACACTATACATGTGTCGGGACCCAAGGCTCAAGCTAGCGACCGCCCCACTTCCAGCTTGAATTTGTACTTGAACACGGCGTTGTGGAATGGCTAGCGTCACTGCGGTCGCTGTCCATAGAGCGCTTCTCAGGTGTCGGTGAAGGCGAGCGGCGCAAGTATGTTGATGTGTATGTGTTGGTTGTCGGACTGGTTAACGGCTCGGGAGAAGTCTGGCGCGTTTGGAACGACTTGTAGATTTCCTTGCACAGATGTGCAGACATGGTGTAGGTGGGCGACATGTTGGCGCGAATAGTTGTCGGTGAGCGCGTGACCACAATTGAATGTAAATACTGCCGGTAATAAGACACAAAAGAAGGTCTTCTTTCAAGATGGCAAAAAATAGCAAGGCTTGAGACTCGAGCGATAATAACAATAATACGCTTGTATGTAGAGTAGATGTCGAGAAGAGTGTCAGATTTATGGGTTCTGACTTGGTAAATAAGTAGATGCTGTTCGACAGGAGGACTTGGCGCTGTAGGAGACAGGCAGAAAAGGGAAGTTGATAGACAGAGCGGAGGTTTATCAACGGGAAGGACAGGAAGAGGAAAGAGAGGAAACAGATTGTGGAACAGGGGAGAGTTTTATTTGCCTGTAGGTACACCTTTTTTTTTTTCTTAATAAAAAATAAGATAGAGAAGATCGTATTTAGGTAGTCAGGTAGTGTCAGAAGGTCACAGGAAAAATAAATAGGACCCCCCTGACATATTGAAAGATACGTGTAGGCTCAGCTGGTTTGCCCATTGCACATTGCACATTGCAACTAAAAAGACGTAAGTTAGTAAGTACTCCATTCATGGATGAATCGATTCTATGGATCAATGGATCAATGGATGAATGTACTCCCTGGTAACACAGACACAGAATTAGAAGCAATCCCTCTACCCCTGAAGGGTAAGGTTCCCGCTAGTGAGATAAGTTAAATAGGGGAGGACAGCCAGTCACTGTCTAGAGTTATCGTAGTGGAGGTCCAGTTACTGTCGTGTCGACCGGCTGTCCCCGCCTCGTCAGGGTCCATCAGGTCACCCACATTCCCTAAAGCGGCTACCGTATTGCGATCCAACCAATAAGAGACTGCCTAATCAGCATTACACAGCACTTTAAAGAGCCTTACGTGACTTTTTACGTTCTGTATGAGCTGATCTGAATCATACGACTGCACCACCAGGAATCACACTTTCCGGAATTTTTCATTCCACTTGGAATTTTCGGTCGGTAAATCTTTTTATTGGTATACGTCCTTCTGAGTCTTAAGTCGCGCGATTCTACACAGCAATGAGCAAACAATTTTGAGACCTTTTGCATCGATTAAATTGGACGAGTACCTGGCTGCCTGGGTCTAGGTATATCCATTTACAACTTGCAGGCATGTAGGTACAGTTCACAGCCTTTACTCCAACGGGTTTTAGCGCAATTGGTTCCACAGGTGAGGCGACTTTCAAGGTTCATGCAGTGACTGCTCATGCGGGCACTTGTAAGATGCGTGTCGCTTGCGATTACCTCCCGTCGTCGGGTCTCATCACGGAGTTTCCATCTTAGGAAACGTCTACAGAGTAGACTTCCTAAGTAAGGTTTGTGTTACTCGACCTGCTCGACTTAAGATCTTAGATGTTCGATAAGATATACCACGGAGGATTAAAGGATTGGAGGAATTTATCGATCTTTAACTATGGAACTCTTCAAAATTATTACAATACAATACAACTCAGTATACCCATAAGCACACACATTTTAACCTCTAGACATTCAAACATACCATCTTCTTTTTCTACGCATATTCGGTAGTTGGAGACTCAGGACGGTTACATCACTTCGGGATGAATTCGAATACCTTAGGATCCGGCCCCGCAGGCAAAATGATGCTCCGGCTGGTTGTCGGGTGGCCCACGTCATCCCGTATCAAATAGCGAATCGTCGCTAACATTCTATAAGTTAGATTTTCCCCTGTAGTCATCTCGTGACGCTCTTCCATGTTGGGAGACCAAGGCAACTCTGACATAAGTCGTGAATACCTTGTACATCATCTAATCCTACATCTACCGCGTCAGCAATATCCTACGCCTTATCTATTTCTCCGGACGAAGGATGAAACAGCATATATTCCGACGTACGACTACATACATACATTATTACTGTTACACTATCCCCGGTTTCACGCTCCTAACTACTATCATAAAGAGTATATTTTATCTCCGTCAGTCTTATATCCTAGACGGCAACAATCGGGTACTTACACTGAATCCCATACTTCATGATATGTGAACACATAGGGGCTCGGCGGGGATAAATACATCCAAAGCGGACACAATCATCTCATTATTCAGACGACTACTATACTTAAGAAGAGCTTGCTAATGATGAGTTACGTATGTCGCCTAGTGGTAATGTGTCCCATCAAACGATCATCTGAACCTTACACGGGAGATACTTAAGGAATCGATAATACCAAGTTTGACCGATTCTTACATAGATAATTCGAATTGCCTTTCATTATAATACAGAGGCTAACTGCGTATATAAATACCCCTGTGAG
This sequence comes from Jackrogersella minutella, assembly GCA_022578535.1. Taxonomy (NCBI): domain Eukaryota; kingdom Fungi; phylum Ascomycota; class Sordariomycetes; order Xylariales; family Hypoxylaceae; genus Jackrogersella; species Jackrogersella minutella. Next base: position 32,605 of record MU388329.1, read on the forward strand.
ATCTACTAGTATCTTAAAATACCATTAGTCGACTTTGATTATTCTTTGAATTCAACAACTCCTGTTACCTTGGGAACTAGTACTCTAATAATGCAACGTAGTTATAGATAAAGGGGCTATGCGTTCTTGTCCAGCATGCAGGTAATCTGTCTAGGGGTAGGTTGCAGGAAGAGCTGCATCAACATGCATGCCCCCATCCGGATTTCATTTCATGGAGATTTCCGAGAAGCTACAAACGCTAAGATATTGACGCTACCATGGGAGTTCCTTGTTAAACGTGTTTATTCCTTCATCTAATCTACCTATCGCCTATTATTTTCACATCGTGTGATGGTCGACCGGAAACCTGACGACACCACGTGCAATATAATTATTCCAGCGGGGAGCGGTGAACGATCCACGGGATTGCCAATGCACTAGTTCTGCGGTTTTCGATAGAACTGCTGTGCAGGTCCGTCTCCGCCGAGATCTGCCCCGTTGTTCCCCTGGAAAGTATACCAAAATCATATGCTATCGAACGGGGATGACGAGACATTCTTCTCTATTCTCTGTATCTAGATTATATTAGGTGAACTACTACCGCCCACTCTGCGCCGTGAACGGGAACGGCTTCCAGAGCGCCTTGACGCCGAACAGCCACAGCGCGTCCTGCCACGTATTCCAATAGTGGCTGCCGAAGGGCGTGATCCGCGACAGGTGCTTGATATTGAGGGAGTCCAAAGCCGCCTGCAGGGCCTTGGCGTTATCGAAGATGAGGTCGTAGGTGCCGTACGCGACGAAGATGCCTTTGTCGGCGAGCGCGGGGTTGGCCGCCAGCGTCGCGTTGTCGATGTACGTGTACGGCTCCGTGGTCGCCGGCGAGAACATGCCGTACCAGTTGAAGTAGTCGGTCGCGTTGGCGTACATCTCGTACGTGAGCCGGCCGCCCCACGACAGGCCCGCGAAGGCCCGGCACGACGGGTCGCCGCAGACGTCCGCGATGTTCTGCTCCACCCACGGGAACAAATATTTCTGGTAGTTCTCGCGGATGTGGACCGACGTCGGCAGCGGGAAGATGGTCGACGAGTTCCCCATCACGTACAGCGGCAGCTCGTCGTCGAGGTTGTAGAACGACGGCATGACTACCACGGTCGGCTCGATGTGGCCGTCCGCGATCAGATTGTCCATGATGCTGGACATGCGCCCTAGGTTCTCCCAGTCGTTGCCGTTGCCCCCGGCGCCGTGCGAGAGGTATAGTAGTGGGTACTTCTTCCCTTCTACCTTGCCGTACTCGGCTGGTAGGTACAAGGCGAAGTGATGCACATCAGGGGCCGGATATATGGATCCCGGCGAGGTGTAGTTCACGGACTTGATGGTGCCTCGGTGTTCCACAGGCGCCGACAGCGCGTAGTCGAAGTTCGCGGTCACGTCCTCGGTGGCTTGGAACTTGGCGTCGAACGGGACTTGGAAGCTCGACGCCACCTGGTCTCCCAGGACATTCTGAAAAGGGGGAAGGTCCGGGTCGGTGACCAGCTGGCCGGTGACGATGCTGCAGTTCGGCGCGTAGTTGCAGTCGATCAGGTATGCGAAGCTGTAGATCCCGGAGGGGAGGGGAGTGGTGTAGGTCCACACGCCGTCGCCCTCGCTCGTCATTTCGTACGGCCACTTGACGTCTTCGGGCAACGTCCCGTAGGCGACGTGAAAATCGCCGGGATGGTAGTCATGCGGGTCGTACCACTCGCGGGTGTCTAGGGTGGTGTGGAACTGATCTGTGAACGCCGACAGTCCTCCGCCGATGAGCACACGGCTCGCCGAGGTGTTGGTGTGCTTGAAGTCCACCTCATAGCCGGTTGGGCCTTTATTCGTCTGCCGCACCGTGACTGAGGCGGACGCTCTTAGAGAGCATAACGCCAAAAGGCTAACTATGCTGCGATAGAACATAGTGGCCGTTTCTTGCACCTAGGTAGAGAAGCTACCTCGGAAGACATTGTGGTTCGCCTTCGTACTGCCAGCTTCTTTATAGCCTTCCATGACGTCGAGTCTTGATATTTACTCCGCATGGAAAAAGATCACCGCGAACGGAATCCCCGATTTCCTGCAATGAGAGCCGTTGCCTCGTGCACCGAAGACCGGCCGACCGACCTTGGGATCGTGACGAGCATCAGGCCCGACCCGCCAGAGATGCTAGCCTAATCCGTGTAGCTTTCCCGGTTGAATAGCTCGCAAGGTTAGAGCTAGAGGGAAAATATCATGGCTATCCTTCCGCGATGTCACCTTGTCTGCCGAGAAATGCCCGTCCTCTTCTTCCCTGCATCGTGTCTCCAAACTTCCTTGGCAGTGATTTTGCCGGTAAACTGTGATAGCTTCTTTGATGACGTTTGCAATATAACCAGGGATACTGTGAAGTTGAGTAAAGGGACCCTTTTGAGTTATTATATTCTAACAGCGTCGGGTGATGGTTTTTATCATGGTTGTAGGACGCCCTGGTAATATCAGGGACCCGGAGCTGTTGATGATATCCAAGTCGATGGTAGATCGCATGGATATTATTCACTGGTGCCAACCTAGCGTCGAGGAACCCTGTCGGTGAATATCTTGAATTACCCCGACTATTGATTTTAGTTGTCCTGGGGTTGTCGTTCTCAGGCTGAAGATTATCTGTTTGGAACGAAGAGTATTAGGTAATTACCGAGCTAGATACAGAACTACGTAGACTTGCATTTTAGGGAAGCTTTGCTATTGGTTAGCACCTATAGCTAAAATTTCGAGGCTTCTCTTGTCTGAAAATATGAAAGAAGAGCGGTCACACATACCTAGTTCCTCCCTTGATATGTCGGTGGATGTCATGGGGATTAGAAAACCGAAGACCTTGAATAATCCTTGGGCATCAGGGGGCCTAGCCAACTCTTAAGGCTTCCGGCAGAATAGTCGGAATACCACTTGAAGTGAGGAGGGCCTATTATGGTCTCTCGGTTCCTCTGAGATAAATCGTCCCGAGTATTGGATTGTGACAGCAGAAACTCGACTCATGTCATCGCCGTAGTTTTCGAGACTGATGAAGAGCCCAAGTCTATACCATTTATAAATAAGGACATGTCGATAATCGACGACCCCTCAGTATCCGATCGAGATTCAAGATGATCCCTATCGGTAATCAATCCATTAACTTGTCGATTTCCCCCGTGAAGCGCCTGTCGATGCTTAGAAATGAAGGGGGTTTCAAGGTTGCCTGGCCTAGATAAGCACTTGAATGCCTAGGTACAATATGAAGTAGTGTTTTTATATATCTCCGCAAAGTCCCATATTCCAGGTTGGCCCCCCAGCTAGATCCTGCTAGAATAGTCGTGGTATATCACAACAACCGGCATGGTTTTGCTATAATCGGAACCCGAGGGATTGGGGATATCCTCATAAGACCGTCTATATGATCTCTTGAATTATTTGGTTGCCTGAACATCCTCCTAGCCGATACTGCTTCTAGCCATCTCATTGCTAAGCGCGCTAGCCGTTCTCACATTGCTTCTATTACCAGTGTTGATAGACATGGCGTAGCGTAGACGTTAGGTTCGCTGAGATCGGGATTTTGCAGCTGTTGGTAGTGATGCGTTCGTTTCGTCATACTCGGGCCACCCCAAGCGTGCGAAAGAGTTGTGAGTTGTAGGTGACCTTCAAGGGAATCAACAACTCTTATTCTCTAGCGAATACAGAGCTTGACAACCGGGATATAGCGCAAGAAGTTGTCTTAGCTGCCGGGGATTCAACCGAGACATCTGAACCCCCTGGCGGGATGTACCTAAACATTTTCGGAGATATTGATTAGTCGGGATGTACCAAACCCACGGCACAGGAGGCGACACACTACGCCGTATCTTAGGATTGTATCGTCCGGCCCCATTTCGCATTGGATTACGATTCGCGGCCGCATCGCATTTCAAGGTAGTAATGTCAGGGACTGGCTTCAATATAATACATATTATATTGTACATCTTCCTGATACAATACTATTAATAATACCTATCAGGTACAGGTAGGGTATAATTTACCTAAGCTGAGCTTCTATACTCATGAGCTTGTTCACGCATTCGAGCTATATGCTTTTCCTCGAAAGTCGATACTTTCCATTGCCACATCCCCATCCCCCGAGTTTTCCAAGCCACCACCCCCACGTTCACCAAAACACAAGATTATACCCATTCCCCTTCTCCAGCGCCCTCCCCCACGCCGGCCTCGCCGTGCACCGGCCATGGAACGCCTTCAACCTGGGGTACTTTTCCAGGTCCAGCCACTTCCACTGCACCGCCCAGTCCACGTACCACATCAGCGAGAAGTCCGCGCGCGTCGGCTCCTCGGTACCTAGAAACCACGCCCTCCCCCCACCGAGCTGCGCGTCCAGGTGCGCGAACACGGCCGCCGTCTCCGCGTCGAGGAAGGCGCGGTCCACGGCGCGCCGCACCAGCGCCGGGACCCCGCGCACGAGGGCCGGGGCCTGCGTCACGGCGAGGGCCAGCACGAGCTTCGTCATGAGCAGCGGGCTGAGCGTCGTCCCGCCCAGCGACATCAGCTGCTCCTCGCGCACCGCGTCGTCGTCGCCGCTGTCCGGGCTGGGGGGAGGTACCCGGAACCGCGCGCCGGAGTCGTACGTGCTGATGAGCCACAGCGCGATCGCGCTCCGCTCCGTCAGCACCCGCCCCGCGGGCGTTATTAATGTTGGCGATTTGCCTAGCGGGTGGATGGCGTGGAGTGATGGGGGAGCGCGGTTCTGGACCCGGGCGTAAAGCACTAGGTTGTATTCTATGCCGAGTTCTTCTAGCAGCCAGAGGGTGAGGTGCGATTGTGAGTTCTGTGGAGTTGTCTTAGCTTTGTGCTGCGTGTGATGGGTTTGTGTATGTGGGATTTACCTCTAAGTGGTGGAGGGTGGGTTTGCCGTTTTCCATGGCTGTTGAATGTTTACCTATACGATCTTGTAGTAGAGGTATGGCTTAAGAATATCTAAACCAATTTTCAAAAGACAATACAACTACCTTGCCTCTTTTAAGTCAAAAAAAGACGTACAGAAAAGTTGTCTCCCAAGGTACTTACTTTATATAGCGGGAGTCATGACCTCCTGGCCCTGAGACTCGATTTGTTTGAAGGATCGCCAGAGTGCCAATCGGACACTTCTTCCTAGTCCTTGCTCTTAGTAGCGTCAACCACCAACCACTTGAGCAAATATGGGGTTTGAGAGGTAGTATCTGACTCAAGAAGTCATTCGTATTTTGTACGGGATACCAGTGCGTAAGGTTTGACTTCAAAACTTCATATGCGATCATTATTAGGATGCATCTCATCTTAACCCCTGAGATGTCAATTTGCCTGTCTTAAGTACTTAGGTAAAGATGGTGTCTACTTGTGCTTGGTCATCGAATTTTTATCGCAGCATTTCACCTACCTGAGTATGAAAGTCAACGTATACGGATCCGTACATTGAGTAACTCTGCTGGACCTAATCTGGCTCTGAGCTTTTCTTCAACGAAAAGGACTGGAGATAGGCCACCAAGACGATTCCGATTGCCTTCAATACAAGCAAACATGGAGAGAATTACTGAGGCGCACAGAAAATATACCAATCGCAATATGTCCCACCAGATTGGTACCCATTATATCGAAACGGTCGAGGAATAGAGGTTGAAATCCTGTTTGATTGCATTTTTGCTAGGACTATCGGCCATGTCATTGCAAGGCTCTGACGTCTTGGGACCATAGAACTCAACGTAATGCCAACATAGTATACACCCAGCAATGCCACTCTTCTGCCAGAGTTGACAGAAATACCCTGGGACTCCAAACGCCGAACATTTCCACCTAGAAAAGCATCAGACTTCCCTATACCATACCCGTAACAGCCGTAAATAAACGAGGCAACATCAATGCCAAGCTTGTGAATCAAGAGACTTTTTGTCTCTTAGGATCCGTTCCTCCACCTGCCATACCCTGTGCAGTGCCGTTCGTCGAGACTTCTGTCAGCGGGGCCCGGTTACCGGGTTCGGCCCCTGTAGGAGCCGGCCGCTTTACCGTCAACGGCCGATACTGGCCTCTATTTGCTAACGGGCTCCCCACACCTGCCGGAGCGCCGATCTGCCTAACATTGTTCAGTGCGGGACTACCAACACTGCCCATGCCAGGCCTACCCGGACCCGAGCCGGCTGCGCTCGAAAAGCCACTGCTAGTCGAAACCCCGGCTGGGCCGCGCTGCTGCGGCTGCTGCTGCTCTTGATCTCGCTTGATAGGTGGTACGTGCTGGCCGGTCCTGGACACCGGTTTCGAGGAGTTATGGTCGATACCAGGCGTTTTTCGAATTGAAGGGCTATCCAAACGTGGGTCGAAGGGCTTAGCGCCCTTCTCTGGGATGATACTTGCATCTGGGGTTGCGTCTCCGGGTAATTTCTTTATCGACCGAGCTGAGAAGAACGCGACTTGCTCCGTCGGCGCTACACCATTCATCGGCGGCGGGGTATTTGTTCTACTGTTCGCCGCTGCTTGTTGAGCAGCGTTGTTAGCATGGCTAGGAGGTCTTTGATATTGTTGTGGATTTGGCCGGCCTTGAAGAGGGGCGCCCGGTCGTTGCGGCTGCTGGTTAGGGGTGTGGGGTTGCCTAGGAGGCTGAGCAACTGGCCTCGGTGGTGGCTGCATCGGTCTCGGGGCATTGTTGGATGATGATGTATTACGATCACTGCTATTGCTCGCTGGTAAAGTTTGAGGCTTCTCATTTGAATTCGTTCCGTTCGAACCAGGAAGCACCACCTCATCAGGATGACCGTCGTCTGTAACCCCAAAATCGACCATATCAAAATCCCCGAACTCCTCGTCAAGTAAATCGGACACTACAGATCCAGAATATCAGCATCCGCCCAGTCGATACCGTCAGAGTCAAACCCACCATTCGCAGTCGCCTTCTCAGCGCTCTTGTCCACTATATTATTTGGCTCAACCTTAACAACACTCGCCTCCTTCTTGGCGAAATCGGAATGGCGATGCAGGTTGCCTTCATCAAACTTGACGGGGCCGACCTTCATCTTGGTAACCCTAGATAGGTACTCTTTGTCGTATATACAGTTGCCAAGGACATTGCCGAAATTCCGCAAAGTACGCTTTAGCGCATCTGTAGTCCCCTCCTTCTTAGCTTTCTCGAAGGCAGCCGCCTTTCCCTTGCAGTTCTCGATGTGTCCGTACCCAATATCCTCGTGATATGTGCCATCCCGCAGGGTTACCCGGACGATGACGGAAAGGCCGAGAGATATCTTGAATGTCTGGGGGTTCTCGTCGACAAAATCGACTTGGATGTTCTGAATGCTAGAAGACCAGCCGTTAAAGCCAAAGACTTCATTTGCGAGAGCTATGCATTTCTCGGCGGCGATGTAATGAACCTTTTGGCCGGACGGACCACTGCGTGCGGATAGGTATTCGGGACCTAGCTGTTTCTCTAATCGTGATTGCAAGGTAGCAATTTCGATAGCAGTGAATTCAGAAATGCGAGGTTTAACTTCTTCAAAAGGATTGGCGATGCCATTGTGCTGATCACCTGGACTGATCATAAAGACTAAGTGTCAGTTAAAACGCGTTGGGAAGATTTCGTTGATTGATCGATTGAATATACATACGCTGGCATCGCGACAGGATTACGAACTTGGGTTGAGTATCATCGGGTTGGCAACCTTAGGTATAGCACAACGCGAGGAGATATGTATTATTGCATGTAATAGTGGTTAAGAAAAGAAAAGTTGATCAAGTTTAGTTGGTTGCCTTTAAGGTTGTCACTTTGAATTCTAAGGTTCTAGGTATGTACATAATAGGTACAACCTAACGCACGAGCCAAACAGTACTCCACTTCTGATTACTGATGAAATTTAACAAGACACGCGTAGGCAGACGCGAAGTCACGTGATAAGCCTAACTACTCCAATTGTAAGAGTGTATTATGTAATTATGTGTTTAAGGTGAACTCTCGCTTCTTTAGCTTGAGCTTTCCAGTACACTGAGGAAATACAACATTATTATCATCCCCTTTATAATATGTACCAAAGTCACAACTGACGTAACCCCCTCCACTCTTCCCACATGAAGTACAGGAGGTATGTTATGACCGCCAAGATAGTCACAAATAAGAACAATGCCCATGATCGTACAGATCATGCAGATCATGCAACGATTAAACTATATACATCATTAGATCCTAGACCTTATGATGATGGGGAGCAATGTAGGATATATTTCACAGATTCGAGCTTCGTTAATTTTCGTAGCGTTCTTGTTTAGCTTCGTTTTGGATTGGTCCTGGCGGTCTCGAATAAGTTGAAGCTCACGCTCGTTCGTGAGCTCGCTTTGCACGCGCTACTCCTCTAGACGCTGTCGCTCTCAGTGATGTGCCTGCTTTGTAAACGCCATCTCGTGGCGTTGTGCGACGATTTCGGAGGACATGTCAGCTAACTAGCCTGACACATTCCCCGTGAATCTCTGCCGCGCCATCGTGCGCCGTCGTTGGTGCTCTGGTTGGAAAACCTAAACCCCGTCAGCAAACATAGAAATTTACTGGTAAGTTATGCTCTCGAGATCCTATAAAGCCGGATCCCCCCTGCATCAACACATCTCTGCTAACAGCAGTACCCCACAAAGCAATGCGCATGCTGGATCACTAGAGTCAAATATGCATCTCGCCTATCACCCGACAGTCCCCTCATGCTCTGCCGACTGAACCCCTTCACCCATCGCCAATACACACCCGCTACACGTGAGACAATGTAAAGGTCAGGCCGCCCCTGTCTGTGAGATGACCCCGAGACCAACCTCAAGCTTACCTGGAGGGATCGCAGCAAGGAAGACGAGATTATTCTATAATCTGCTTCCCCGAATACCCTAATACCAACATTTCCAGTAAGGGAATTAACAATAACTAACTTAAAAGATTTTTCTCGTGTTGGTAATATTTAAATAATGATATGTTCTTAATTTTACCTATGACCTTAGAGATGAGATATAAGTATTGGTTGATTTACTTTGGTGACGATATGTTATATGTTTTCATTACGTCAACTACTTAAAACTGCACATGGAGAATGGTATTTATTCGTAAGCGTAAGTTTCACTTGTTCTGCATTTCCCCTTTATTAAATCAAACCAAGCTGAAAACAAAAATGTCATGTTTTCAGTCGTCGTTCCTTGGGTACGCCCATTGTTGTCTCGGCGGCAACAGTGCAAACCCGTCCCCAAGTTGAACATAATTCTCGGAGTAGTTGGATCCATGGTTGGTGTGTTGTATAGAAGGAACCAGAACAGGAGAATCAGGTCGACCACCCCCAACCGAATTTAATAATGATCCCTCTGGTGAAGAAAGACGACTAGCATTCTCGTCATATTTATTTTCCTCGTCATCCTCGTCTTCATCCCCCTCGTCGTCCTCGTCATCCTCATCCTCATCCTCTTCCTCCTCATACTTCTCCAACGACAAATCGTCCTCTTCCTCGAAGACGTTGCCCACGTTTTTATAGTTGAAACTAGCACCGTCATCTAAGGGTATCTCATCTTCGTCTACATCATAGTCTTTGACCTTTATCTCGTCGTACACAGTGCTCCATTCCGCAAGTCTTTCGCCCAAAAGCTCGAGCTGAGCTTGGAAAAACTTGTCATAATTGTCCAGCTCTGTAAATGGTGAGCCAAGACTTGATGCTCCATCTGTGGCGAATCGAATTGAGGGAGGAATTTTGGGGACTAAATTCACGGGATATCTCGCATGTCGGATGGCAGCATTTGTTTGGTTTATGGCATCGTTTAATTTCCTGACGACGGAAGGTCCGGATTTAACCGGTGTGCCATCAAGACGTGAGCCACTCTGGGCTGCTCGCGCCCAATCTTGAACGTAGAAAAGTGCTGTCGCGACGGTATCTATTGCTCTCTTAGCTTCGTTGATTTCTTGCTGTTTACGTCGTCTTAAGTTCTCGATTGACAGCTGTCCGTCGGAACCACCAGAAAGTATCATCGTGATGTCTGTTTTTGGAATTTGTCTAAGACGATCTGACAAGAAAATGGTTGGCGTAGACTAAACTATAATATTTAGTCATACACCTATGTAGGGAGGTTGAAGTATTTGCTATTCCTAAAGTATTAAAGCATAAACACACCTTTGTCCTCTGCTTGATAAAAAAGCAATGAATTTTAAGTAGAACAGAAACAAAGAAGTACGACGTTTCCGGTACTGCCTCTCGGGAACGGATCGTCATTATTTACTAAGGATAAGATTGAAAGAACTCTTCTTAATGCACGTATCATGAACTAAAAATTCTAAGGAGTCATTCCAATTCTATTTTCACCTAGAACTTTCAGGACGAGACTTAGAAACTTAAGTTGTTTTATCCTTAAATGCCTACCAGTTCCTAGGTATTGATAATAGAAGGTATTTCTCTTCTAGAAAATAAAGAGATTGATTGGAAGAGGAAGAAGAAGAAGAAGCTAACTATTTCTGGGAGTTTTTACCTCTCTTTTAATCAGCTAATGCGGAACCTATGTGCTAGTGTTACCCCGCATACCCTTACAAGGGCAAAACTTTGATGGATGGATGCGCCATATAATCACGTACGTGCCAAAAAATTCCATCAACGGCCTGGTCTCACCCATAGATCAGGCATTAAATGGGCGTGTAACTCAGTGGTAGAGTGCTCGCTTCGCATCTTTCCGATGTTAACTTGCGAGAAGTCCAGGGTTCAACTCCCTGCTCGTCCAAATCATCTTTTTGTCGTTATTGTACAGGTGGGTTTCCTAGGACAATGCATTATTTTCCCCCCTCCACCGTTGTAACTCAGTGTATTTTCCTTTTTTTTTATTGTTTGAACGAACCTTTTCGTTAAAATATAGCGCTATCATGATTAACTGTTTCTACGGATTATACATATCATCGAACTTCTTTAATGCGATAGACAAGATCGCTGGAATTGTCGATTTTTGTTATTGCTGGTATATTTTAGCATGAATGCGCATATGCGAATATCATTCATGTAGGGCAGATACTTCATACCTACCTAGGTATTTGAACGGATATGCTCATTCTATTTTTATTCGAGTTGCGTGCAATTCAAGATTCGGTTACAGCGTCTTGGTCATTTTCGCCCACTTGCAGATTGAGTTGCCGTGGATCTATAGAGTGGATTCATAGGCTGACGATTATTTGAATTATTTGAAATCTAGAATGGCATTTTGGAACTCGTCAAACTTTGTCCCTTTTGCTTCGAGATGTTGGCAGAATTGATCAAGCAGATCCTGTCTGGGATGTGGGTAGGGGCACTTTGGCGGGGTAGCAGTGTGTCCAAAAAGCTGCCTGAAGGTCCAGTACCACTTCTTGCCAGGGTTGTCGTGAGCCTTGTAGATCGGGGGTAGCTTGTCAACAGGAATTCCACCTGTTGGCTGACACGAGTCTTTGTGCGCCGTTAACGACATCTCGTCATTAAAAGAGATCCAGCAGCTGCTACAGTGATGAGTTCCTAATTTGTGGTCTTTGTCCAAGTGTTGCCTCAGAGCGCTAATATTTTTGAACTCCTTATGGAAACATCTCTCATACAAGCTTGGATTGTGCTTGTAGAAAAGACATGCAAGAGTCCTAGCCGTGGTGGGTTTGGTGGACAACGCACAAAACTTGCAGGCTCTATCAATCACGTCGATATGCGCATGTTCACAATCTGCTTGAGAGAGATTGCTCTCCTTAGTAGTTTGCTGGCGGTCCTCATATTTATGTTTTGGAGGATTTGGAGTGACAAGGATCGGCGGTGATGTTTCATTTGGACCTGCTAATGGTTCAGTGGCTGGCAGCTGACAGAATTCGTTTGGGAGTTGAAGAAGAGAGGTAATATTATGTGAATATGATCCAGGAGTTGGGTCATCAATGGCGGGGCCTATCTCCGTGATCGCATCGAATCCTGAAAGGAAACTACCTGACACGGCGCAGGGAGAAGAGTGCGGCTCATAATTATATTCTAGGTCCAGGGTTTTGAAAAGCTCAATATCAATATTGTCAAAAAACCCCGCGCTAGGTGCTGCACTTTGATTGTCATCATTTGGAAAAACATCGGGCTCTTTCGTATCTTGGTGAGGAGGGTATGGATATGAAAAGAGGTCGCCTTGATCAAAATCGCAAGGGCCAAAAGGATCCAAGGGAAATTGTATATTCTTCATATCAAGGTCGGTCGGATCAACAGTGCTGCGGGGTGTACGTTCGCCATCCTCATAATGTTCACATAGTCTGCCGATTTCCAACTCAGCCTCGCTAATTGGTTCGATTTGGCCATGTTTGGGATGAATCGAGGTCGCTGGTTCAGGAAAAGTGCTTAGAGTATTCTCGGTAGGGTGAAAGTACCTTGAAGGGGTTGTGCTCTGAGTTTGTTTCGGCGAGGCTTTGCTGTTCGATGGTAGAGCCCCATTCTCGTAGCGCAGAGCCTCCCCGAGCTCCCTGAAATTGTGCTTGGTAATAAGAGTCCCATTCCCCTCAGACTCGGAGGATAAAGTATCGCTTGTGCCGCCCCAAATCTCTTCCCCTCGACAGTCAGAACATATCCTGTGTCCACACTCCACACATGCTGGATGAAGTTCATAGGACAAACCCCAACACGGCACCCCCCTATCGTAACAACAACACTGGAACAATTAGCGACTTGCCCCTAATATCATAAGCCATTCATTTGCTGTCGACTTACACAATACCAGACGAGTTGACTTGAGCTCATTGTATCCACTTCATGTGTAGTATAGCTACCATTCAGGTTGTGTGTAATGCATCGGAAAACATCTTGCGCACAACTATACTCTTAAGATGGAATTGGAAAGGGCCCGCGATTTACTTCATATCGGTTTCTACGACGAGAGATGCATGTATATCCTTACCTCTAAGAGATTCCATTGGCTCGTTTCTTGAGTGTACTTGGGACCTAAGTATCTACCAATGTTCAATTGGTTAAGTCATAAGAGAGTTATAAACTTGAGGAGGAGGAAGACATATGTGATCATGGCCATAACCAAAGGGTACCTTCCAGGCATGATTCTTAATGATGATTTTAACCGACAAAATCTTAACTGATGTACCTTTTGATCAAGCTGATGATTATTCGGGATCATGCATCTCGAGGACACTATGGAGATGCGTGCGACTAAATCCCATTGGTTGGGTAGCTTCAGCTTACATGCTTAGATATTTTATGATCAAGGACTTGATTACCTGGTAGCAGTAAAGGCGTTACGTGTTCATGTTTATTATTATTATTATTATATTTTTTTTTAAAAAAAATGCTATGCATAATTGCATTTAAAGACATAAGATGCGAAAGCTGACTATACTAGTAGTTATGCCGTCATTGTGGTTATAGATGAGCTGTAAGAAAGTGCCTTAAATTTCCGATAGATGCTTCGAAGTATTGCTTGAGGGGTCGATTATTACTTTGTCTTGTAGTACTTGCAGAGGTGATCGTGCATCCATACCTACCTAGTATTGATGTCGAAGATATGAAAACTCTTCAGATAACTTCAAGCGCAACACCCCTCGTTCTTTAATTACAAAGACATTAATTGAATTACATAAGATTTGATTACCTAAGTGAAAAGCTTACCTAAGTAAAAAGCTTACCTAAGTGAAAAGCTTACCTAAGTGAAAGCTTACCTAAGTGAAAAGCTTACCTAAGTGAAAAGCTTACCTAAGTGAAAAGCTTACCTAAGTGAAAAGCTTACCTAAGTGAAAAGCTTACCTAAGTAGTTACACCTCAAATCTAATAGTGGTCCGGCCACTAAAGCTTAGCAGCTAACTGATAACTTATAAGGGATTCAACTACCAAAGCAAGAAGTTGCATCGTCCAAATTGAATGTGCGAAACTTTCCAAGGCCAAAACCTTCGTATTATAAGCAAGCATTTATGGTTTCTCCTCTATTACTCTTCTATATAATTCTACTTCATACCGCAAAAACGGAATAACAACATTCCTCCCTGGGAAGCCTGTCTTCCAAGGGTTGTATCTGAAATACGGCCCCGAAATAAGCACTGTTCGATTTATTGACATTAAACGGATAAGGGAAGCAGGTTTCAGCCGGCCTGCTCACTCGGTCAATGAGTACTCTTCAAAGTATCGAACCCTTCCTGAAATACCTAATAGAACCAGCAATAGGATTGTGTCGCGTAAGATGTGGAACTCAATTGCACAGGTACCAAATTGACCTCTACACTAGGTAGATAGCCGAGTTCCTATAACGTGTCGTTTCTGCCTAAGACGGATTGGTGCATCATCGGCGCAATCACGGCTTCAAATTTGACGAATTTTTTCGTTACACCCTCCTGCCATACACGTAGAGTCTTCACATAGTATCATGGGAAGACATAACGAAGGTAAGAGGATGAAAGGGAATAGTGAGGCATTGTTATCCTTGGGTGTCGATGTGGTAGAGAAAGGATCCTGGACCCCCCCCCTTTTAATTCATCCTACACAGACATTGATTTTCTTAGTCATCTAATAAAATTATCTAGGTTAAGTCTATCAACCTACAGATAGAGGTAAGCCATTCTGTCAGTATAGTCTCAATGACTCTGTCGTCTCTAGCCTGAAGGTATATCCTGGACTAAGACAGTCAAACCTCATTCAAGATCATCCTAGCACTTATATTAATATCCATATCCAATCTTACATCAAGCCATGCTCGAAGGCTTGGGTGCAATGTCTGATATTTGTTATGTGAGCTCATTTGATAATCTCTATCATAATGCGAAGAATTCAACCTAAATATCATCAGATTGACTTACCTTGTTGGCATTACCAGTCCTGTCTGTTTAACCTTGGGTGATGATACGAACTCAGGGACTTGGGGTTACCCCTATCACTTCTCCTAACAAACCTCAGCCTTTAATTTCAAACGAGCTTGTTAACACCATAGACTGTAATACTAATAATTATAATTCCGAAATCCCTTCATGACCCGTATTCCTCCTATCTTGCGCACATGGATTTCCAATCTCAAACCCCAAGTCAATATCATGTATCTCATAAGACCGCTTCAGTGTCCGTAGCGCCTTCTGACACTCCTGTGACGTTTGCTGCTCCCCGCTTATCTTATGCATAGTGCTCATCCCCTGGATTTGATCCCCGTCACCGTCGACGTAGGTTAAAGCTATCTGACCTTTGTCCCCTTCTGCTAACATCGGTGGCTGTATGACATATTCAAACGCCT
Organism: Jackrogersella minutella; assembly: GCA_022578535.1. NCBI lineage: Eukaryota > Fungi > Ascomycota > Sordariomycetes > Xylariales > Hypoxylaceae > Jackrogersella > Jackrogersella minutella. Next base: position 47,803 of record MU388329.1, read on the forward strand.
TCGCCGAAAACTTAGCGAGCTCTCCATCGTCTGGCCGCCGGATAGGTACGTTTTGTAAACGGTACAGACAGCTCTTTGCCTTGTCATCACACGATATTGTCTCGGCAAGCTCTAACCAGTGGAACGAATCCGAGTCAGGTTGGCAGTGCGAGGTGTTGCCATTGCCGTCTGATGATACCCACCTGTCAATGTCATATCAGTGTCTGAGGCGCAAGACTAGCTCATGTGGCAAAGAAATCGTACCATCCGAAGCTGAAATGCCCCTTTTCTGTCATGTAGCTGAAGAAGTTGGCTGCGAGCTCCCTACCGCTTATACGCGAGGAAGTGTCATCGCTCGGAAAGGTGACGCTGGAAGTGCCATGGAATATGATTGCTTGTTCAGACGTTGCCGCCCAGGCCATAGCAACAAAAGTAAAGAGCGCAAGCAGCAACTTCGGAAGTTCCATGCTGATTTGCCTTCCCTCGGGGAAGAAAGAAATCGTAGGCGCTGCAGCGTTCGATAAGAACTTAAGAAGCGGTCGAACCGAACGTTGAAATAAGATTATGCGGCACGGGCGCTCCGCTGTAAAGTCGACCAAAGAGATTTTCGCTCCAAGCTGAGTATAACAACGGTTATAAATGTTTTAGAATGTGGCGTAGTCAAAGTGTAGCCAGTTCCGGCATATGATTATCTGGGATATGATCCTCTGTGTTAGCCTTAGGGAAACAAACAGGAATCAATATCCATGCGAAAGGCTACGAATGATGACTTCGCCATGCCACTAAAGACGTACTAGTCTTTTTACCGTTGGTCTTGTTCTCGTCGCTCAGCGATTAGTACCTATAAATATATGCCTTGGCAATCTGTATTATCTTATAATACTTCTGTGGATCCAACGCGACGATAAACTTGTTTATAAGAGCAATTCATCGTCGAACCTTCAACTTTAAACTCATTGTGGTGACCATATTTAGTAATCATATAATAAGACACCAATGTCACCCTAAACAGGTCACAAGAATGGTAAACTGTAGTTTGCTCCACAGCTTGGAATTTACTCGTCATGAATTAGGTAAATGTGGTGTTGTGGAGCGTACTAGCGGTTGCCCTTCTAAAGGACTGTAGTAAGGGGTTAAGTCTTATGGAGTAAGTCGATGCCTAAATTTACCCCTTGTTCACATATGTGCGTATGTGGCAGAGACAGTGATGTTGGGAATTGATTTTAGCCCAACCGCAGGATTTCCTTGGCAATGTCGCAGTTGTAATGTCAATTCTAGAAAGTCACATTACAGGCCGAGTACCTTGAGTCCAGAGCCAAGTTTTTACGTGGGTTTGATAGGTTACTCAGAAATCGCGAATTGGTTTGGTGTAGGTATACCATGGCTTAAATCAGAGACGCCCTTTCGAGAACGAATAAGTGATGGAGTTATTTCAACGCAGGGTCGCCGAGATGCGCTCCTTCAGCTTGACCTCGATTTCTCGTATCTCTGTAATGGATCGAGCATATGGCTGTCGCGACGCCACGGCCTTATCAACCACCGCTGATATTCCATTCAGCAAGTGCAACACATACTGCCCTAACAAACGGGCGTGGAGATCTTTGTCCTTCGTGGGGCAGAAATTCCCAAAGCTGATCTGGACGTAGGTGCCTGGGCAGTCCATCTCCTGGAAGATCTCGACTACAAACACGACGACTTCGAAAATCTGCAGGAGCCGTGTGTAGCAACTGACTATCATAAGACCAGTCGCTATGTCCACCTGAATAGGGGCATCTATATCCTGTTGCTCACCTTCGTCGTGCGTCATATGCATCGCTTTACTTTTATCCGCGTCAGTGTCAACGTAGTTCTGGAGGGCATCGATGAAGCGCTCTGCGGTTTGGAACGTGCGTTCCGACCAGCGAGTGTCAATGGGCACCTCGGTTTCGTAAGATTTCGATTGCATCTTTGCTTTCTTCATCTTTTCCACCGTCTTGACAGACGTAAGACATTGATAAAGCTCGAGGTGTAACTTGGAGAGCTGTTCGACTGGATCCTCGGCCGGGGAAGGCGGGTACGTCAAGACGTCTGCTTTCGGGTCTGACTGTGATTCGAGGGGAGCGGGTTCAGTACCGTGCGGGAAAAAGGTCACGTCGAAATCGTCAAGGCCGTGGAGGAGGGAAGTTGGGTGGAATTCAGCAGCAAGAGATCCATTATGGGATTGGACATCGATGTTATTGTTTAATAATGTCTGGCTTGATATGTAATTGCCATTCTCTTTCTGATTGCTTGAGTTTCCAGTGTTCGCAATAGACGAGTCAATGGGAGAGTTAGTCCACGGCCAATCATCAAGAACCGAAGCCGAATGAGAGGTCGGTTGCGTCGTAGCGCCGCCGGAGTCCGGAAGAGCGTCAGGAAAGAATGTATGGGGGTGTGTGTTTGTCTGCTCCTGCTGAGTCCTAGGAGACCGGAGCGTTGTGCCGCCATCATTGTTCCGCCTGTTGATACCATTGCCCGTCTGCTGAGACCGGATCCTCAAGTTGGTTCGATCCACTGGCCTTCCCATACGTTGCGGTTGCCGATCGACACATTCAAGGTTGGCGTTAAAACAGCGATCGCAAATGCGCGCGTGTCTCTTGCGGACACAGCGCAATTTCTGGGTGTAGCATCGTGCACATGCGAGCTGCTTCAGCGGGGGTTTCGTATTCTCAACGCCACCAATGTTAACAAAGACGCCATCGTTGCCAGGTGTAGGAGCGATACTCGGGAGACCCTCTATGTTGAAGATACCAGCGCCCGGCCATTGATTGTCGTTGACCTCTAGCGCGGATGTTTGGGGGGCCATAGAGATATGGCGATTTGGTTCATCGTGTTTTATGTGTCAGCGCATTGTCTACGAACTTCGCGTGCGGCGTGAGTCCTTGAAGAAGGATCGAAGTTGTGGCTATGTGACCAGGGTATGTGTCAAGGATGAAACCCGGATTCTGGTCCTATTTAGGAAAGTCTTCGGCCGATTATGCCCTGGCGAGAAAAGAAAAAGAAGACCAGTAAGATGTCAGTAACGCCAACTCCCTGAAGTTAGAATGCTATGATGGTCTAGCATTAATAAGTGAACTTAACTTTACGTGATGTTCTAATCCATACAAGAACCTTGATTCAAGAACGTAGATTGAATTGCTAACTACGGACTAGAAATTCAAAAATGATGATTATCGTTATACCTCGCTTTTCCCAACATCTTCATTCATTCGACCAGGCAGGTTCGCGTGCTCTTTGATCTTATCTGCCATGTAAATGCCTTCAATAATAAAAGGGGTCCAAAAGTCCTTTTTATACTCTTCATCCCACTCTGCTCTGGAAATCTTAGCATCCTGGTCCTCGTCTTTAGCGACGTTATTCATCGCTTCCAACGTTGCTTTCTCCCATCTCTCTCGGCTGGAAGTCATTCCTAGGATCGGATCGATCCACTTCATAGCTTCACTAGAAAACTTGGATCGGTCTTCCTGCTCTTGTCCAGGTGGTAGCGCAAATGAATCTGGATTGAGCGCAATCATGGTGTTGAGGAGGGCTCTCCTGGAGCTTAGCTGCGTATGGTATCGCTCAATCTGAATACCAGCATAAGACTTCATCCACTCTTTAGCTCCTTTCACGGGCGGCATCACGTATGCCTGCATGAATATGCAGAATGCAATCCAGAATGTTATAAAGTATGCATTCCAGTTCTTCGTCGCTGCTGCTCCAAGAGCGAGTGCCCACTGGCCGAGAATGAGCACTCTCAGAACTATGCGGAGGAAGGTGTTGGATGTTGATTGTCGTACTGTGCTTAGGGGCTTCAGGGGGCGATTGATTAGGGAGTTGAGTATGGTGGATTCACCGTAGAAGGCAATCCAGTCCGTCGTGTTCTCATGTTCAGCAACCAGAATCAAACGGTTCCATCTGGTTGGCTTCTGAACAAGTAGACCTCGAGGGTTGCTTCCATGAAGAATGAACACAATGCCACCTGTCACGGGCATGAGAATGAGGAACGCTAGTGAGAGATAGGTTTGAAGAATAATGCTCATCACAATCATTGCTAGCAAGATTGTCCAGCCAAAGAGATGGGCCAGCTTCATTCGTGGAGATCGTGGAAAGACATGACCAAGCCTGGATAACTTAGGTATATGTTGTCTACGAGGTTGCAGGCGAGTAACGTGGATTATATCAAGGTTCTGTAATCTCAGATCGTCATCTCTCATATTGTCGTGTAAGTTTTCAATAATCTGAGCTTTATGGGCTTTAACACATAGGCGGGTTGTCTCAGGGCTACTGATATAATAGCGACTCCCGTAGCGGCCATCGAGGCCTAGCAAGCTGTTGCTATTGCCATAGCGATCCAGGTAGCAGTTTGGATACAGAAACTTATTGTCGGATAAAAGGAGGCGGCTTCCTGCCGGGGTGATTGGAGAGTTCCATAATGCGGCGGATCCTGCGAGCTGATAAATGTGAAGTTTCGGAGGAATGTCTATGAAATCAATTAAAGCAGACAGCGGCAGTATACCTGCCAACTCTGATACCCAGCTGGTCTGATTCAAAATAGCGTTGAGTCCTTCAATGACTGATCCAAGCATGATGACGATAATTTATAGCGGCGAATATCAGGGTGAGGGAAGAAAATGCGGAACCAGAAAGGATCATACTTTGCTCACCTATGCCTAAATGACAGGGACTGCAGTACCTATATACTGCTTGATATTCTAAGGCCTCTTGCAGCACTTAACCTAGCTGCATGCATTAGGCATCGTACCTCAGCAAATCAACATTGAAATTCTTGAGACACTACCCCTAGGTAGGGGTATTCAGCTGAAAATTAGAAGTGTAAAAAGCCAACGGCAGCTAGTAAGCAGTTACTTGCAAATTAATTGGAAGCAGCTCAGTTGGCCAAGTATTTCCGTTATCAAGTGAAACTGGAATCCTATCTATTATCATGTTATTCCGCTCCTTGCTTATTGTTAGGCTGCTGATATAAGCCACTAATGCCGGATTGCTCCAACGAGGTCTAGCTAAGCCGCCTCCAACATACTCATGGTTCGACTCCTCGATCTCGTACTTTTACTGTCTTTTATTTTGTTTTATATCCCCGGCTTCTCCCTGATCTGATAGGCCAACTCCTTCGACAGATGCACCTAATCAACGCTCTCCTTATTGACACCGGAGATATCGGTCTTAGTGGGGCTGACGGAATTGCCATGACGGGGGCAAAAGAGAAGAAGAAAAGAGTAAGACAGCGTCTCCCGTACATAACCCTCATAAAACTCGGTGTTTAAAGGGCGCCCTCCATGTGTATCACGGGCGGAAAGGTTTCCTCCGCCTATGGACCTTCCCCGGGTCGCGCATCGCCTAGGCTGACTTTCAAGGATCCTAGAGGCCATGTCCAAAATGAATACAATATTGACATTCTCACACCGCTCGAGACCCCGGAGCATCTTGGTACTTACCTAAGAGAACAATTTGACGGCTGGAAACCTAGTCAAGTCCCCCCTTCTACGCTTGATGCGGATTTGGGTGGTTGTCGAAACAAGGACTACTTCATGCGGGGCTGTGTTGCGCAGATGAGGGACAGTATCCCATGCTTCTCCGACGAGCCCAAATGTTATGGGCAGGCTATGTTTGCGAAAGTATTCAAGTATTGGTACTTTTCGGGATTGCAGTACTGCGATAACTTGACGTGCCAAGCAAGGAAAAGATCACTTGAGCATTCTGCGCCCGAGTGCGGTTGGCCTGCCTTTCGTGATGCTGTGCTGACTTCTGTCGCGTGCTGGCAACCTTGGAATGAGGTAATGCCGTACAACCTCATGATTCCAGCAGTAGACAAAGGCATACAGATTCCAAAAGTGTTCTGCCTTGACGTTCGCGGCATGCTGAATGTATGGCACTGGACAACTCGATTACTCTCCGGGCCTATCGTTAAATTGGTTCAAGAGCTGAATATGAAAGGGTTTCATGATGACAATCTACATCAATTATGGCAAGGCTTCACATCAGAGCATAGCTTGCGCGCCACAGAGAGCTCGCGCATGTTCTATGAACATGGGTTCTGTGTTAATCGTCTTTGGAACGTGTCTCTACAGAGCAGGAATGGTACAGCAGACATCCCCTACATAGTGGAAAAGGCCCTTGAAGCCCCGGTCCCTAAATCCAAGACCAGGCATATCAATTGCACTGAGGAGACCTGCCTGATAGCCAACGAGAACAGCACACTTGTCAAGCAAGCGCATAAATGCCCCTCTGGCTTTTGTACCGATGAAACCACCTTCCCGCCTCCCATATTGAATCAAGCTTTCAACCATATCACTAACAATACATCTTCCAAAGGCCGGCCCTTTCAGGTTACCGCATGGCGCATTCCCGAGACAGGCCAAAAACCGTCTTCTTTATGTAACTTTAACGATAATTACGTGGCTATATCACACGTATGGTCTGATGGCACCGGTGTTGGGATGAGAAATCCTGGGGTCGTTAATACCTGTCTATTCGAATACTTTGCGACTCTTGCGCGACAAGTGTCATGCGATGGTGTCTGGTGGGATGCTGTTTCGATCCCGACAGAACGTCATGCGAAAGCCATCGCTATGGATAGTATGCTGGAGAATTACGAGAAGGCTAAGGTCACCATAATCCATGATCAAGACTTGGTGGAGTTCGAGTGGAAGGACGATGGAAGCCCAGCCGTCGCCATGATTCTATCGTCATGGTTCACTAGGGGCTGGACAGCAGCCGAGCTATGGGCATCGAGAGGACATCCCGTCAAAGTCCTGTTCAAAGATCCCAACGATCCAACGGGGCTGAAACCATTGATCAAGGATTTAGACATGGACGTCTTAGCTGGAGACTTGTCCCGCTGGGTAGACCCCGAAACCGAGGGATATGAATGCCCGTACAATAACCGTGAACTAAACCCGACGCAAAGGCTTCCTGGACTAGCCCATACGATTGCAACGGATATCTTGGCGCTATTTCGTTGGACGGAAGATCAGAGAATCCCTGACCTGCAAGCTCTTTTGCGCATGCTGCAGACTAGGACCACATCGTGGGCTCGAGATCGTACTTTGATTGCCGCCTTGATGTGTCTGCCACCAGATGCGATTGACTCGACCACGACCGGTCCTCAGATGACGCAGAAGATTCTTGCTAATTTTGGAAGCCTAAGGACCACAGAGATTGTGAACCATCGGGTTCCCATGTCGAGTGACGGACCTTGGGATTGGGCGCCACAGTCCATCTTCGATCTAGGCCAATGGTCATTGTCAAGCGATCCCATGGGTGACTGGTCTTACATCTACGACGACGGTAGCATCAAGTACGAGTTTCTAGCATATGAAGTGTTGTACGAAGATATCATTGCTGAATATCGCCATCACCCTGCCCTTGCCGCTCGGATTTCAGTGGCATTATCCCAGAGGCAGAATTGCCTACTTCTAACAACGCCAAGGATTCAGGAAGAAGATACGTACATTCTATTCCAGCCAGTCTCTGTTGGTCCTTCGATGGTGATGGGCAAGTGGATCGGGTGCGTTTCTCTGAGAAATGCACTTGGGACATCGAGGCGCCACTTACAGATTTGGAATACCTACGCAGACGGCACGAACGTAGTTGGCAAAAGCCCACCTACTTATGTACTTGGTAAGAATAAAACTAGTGTCGGCAAATCGTTGCCTACCATGAGTTTTGATGCCACCTTCATAGCCCTGGATGCCTTGGCTCATAATAAATCCGCACCCAAGGGCTCTTGGTGTCTCTCAACTAGCAAGCATGAGGTATGTTTCCGCACATTTGTAGCAGCCCACCGGAATGTTGACACGGAAGTCAGGAACAACTTGAATGGTTACCACAGCCAGTATATATCTACAAAAAAAGCCCTGACACAAGGTCCAATATTGGACGTGGAGGTCCGACCCATCCCTGCGGTACAATGCTCTTTGATACAAGGAGAACTGACAACTGGATCCGGTCATCTTTTCTCTCGGGGCTTATCGACGCCCTTGGTATTGAAAATACGGCCGACTGCCTTGACCATGATGGCTGCCGTGGTACTGCGATTATGACTTGGTCTTTTCTATGCTCAGAAGACCAGTACTATGCATGCTGGGATGTTGTCCCTATTGAATATACATCCGTCTTCCACGTCACCGACAATATCGGCACAGACGATTCCAGCTTCGACATGACCCTTGGATTGAATACATTCGATGACGAAATCAAAGGGGATCTCTTCCAAAACCAGAGGTATGGTAAAGATAATACATACCTAGAGACTTCTAGAAGTTGCGGGAAATGCAGCCAGTGCCAAAGATGTTGAAATTATCATTTGCGGACGCAGTTATGAAGCTTGCTGATATAGGTAGTAGCGGCTGAAACGATGCATTTTGACTTAATTAGCATGGTTTAATATTTGACAATTTTGGTAAAGATAGTATAAACGTAGTCATCGTCAGAACCGTGTATCTACTTATCGCGTTTAATATTGCACTAGATATTTATGATATATGTAGATACCCCCTATGCCTTAGATGACGTGTAATGGTTGAAATGGGATGTCATCATATCGCTGACATCTAGGTCCAGACTCCAGCCTACCGCTACGGGCGTCGCTCACCGATTACCTAGTCCATCCTCAGTACTAGATAATTGGTTGACCTCAAAGGATTCGGCTTTCATGGGGAGTACAGCAGCGTCATATAACCCCTAATCCAACGAATCAAACATTATTAATTACCGTCTTCATTAATAGGATACACTGGCTTATGATACCTCCTCGTGCCGCAAGCCTCGGAAAGAAATAATCGTCCAAATATATAGTGCGTCTTATTATATCAGAGGCCTATATAAAAGCAAGTACTTTTTAAATTTTATATAACATATTAGACCAATTAAGATATTATCTGATAAAGGGTGATGCAGCCGCTACCATTCGGTCGTATCTTAGTTAAATGCTACCCCTTTTCCGTAATTGAAGCTAGTGCCGCACGCACTGGGGTTGTTATAGCGAAGGCAATCTATTGGTCGTATCTCACTCGCATAGTGTCATGGTCTAAAGGTAAGCTCGATTCATTCTACTTCCAGTTCATATCCCACCATAAGCATAGGCTATATCGGTTTATTCTTAGTTGTAAACCCAGGGTTCTGTGAGTTGCGAAGGCATGTTAGAACGCCAAATATCAATCTTAAGAAGCCTATTGAGCACCTATTCCTGGCCCCAACAGCTGGCCGGAATCCTTCCCCTCTCTGCTCTTATCGACTTCCTCGACGTCCCTCATGCACTCCACATCTTTGAGCTGACCGGCTGCATCCCATTGTGGTGCTGGCCAGTCACTCCCTCGGGCAGTCGCCTCCTTCTATCGCCACACTCCTTTGAGGAACCATGCTGCCTCGACAAGTTCGGCAATAGCCAAAGCCTTATCTGTCTGGATGGGCGTTATGGGGACATGTACAATGCCGCGAGCCCCGAGACCCTCCGTTTATGCTTGGACACTGCTCCGAGAACATTTATCGTCAATGACCATCGGAATATGCTACAAGACAATCCGCGACCTCAGAACTTGACGGTTGTGCATGTATCGCGCTTGGCTAATGCTGGGAAGCCTCGCTCCTCCTGGATCTTACTCGGTGCCTCGACGGTCGGTTGGGTTCTTCTTCTGGGACTGATAATCGCGATGATTATCTTGCAATGCTATGTCTCCGCAGCTTTCCTCCTGGTCATACCTGCCACAGGTTTTGTTATCTATATCACACGAGGGGGCGACCCGCCTACGCTTTGGGTCACTTCTGGAAGCAATTACAACCGTCTCGTGGTAGCCGCATTACACATGAACGAAACGGACTGGCTCGCATTCTACGGCGAGACCACAATCGTGAATGCACTTCTTAACCGACCCTTACGAATGAAGAGGTTCTCCAAAGCCAACCACTGGGTGTTTAGCGTAGCTCTTAGGTTGCTCATCCTCGGCCAATGGGTATTGGCAATTGGTGCAGCCTCTGATCAGAGCTGGGACGCATACATCATTTCATTTTGGATCGTTCTCTGCATTTTCTCCAACATATTCGTCTTCTCCACCCACCGCTGCTGTAAGGATTGGCTGGAGCAGTCGGCTAGTTTTCGATTGGAACGCATCGAAACTAAGCTTAGCTCGCGGAGAGCGCTCCTAAATACTCTCGTCGCACTGAATCCAGACACGATCCCATACGACCCGGTTACTATGAAGGATATTCAAGATGGCCCTTTCCCTGGCTCACTCACTTGGATAGATCCGATTCTCAAGAGGTGCGCTGAACGAACCATGTGGGAAGAGGCTACCTGGATGGCTATGACTGCGAAGCCTGACGGCAAGCAACAAGCAAATAAAAACGGACATGCGAATATAGGTGGGACAGAACCGCCCAGCTGGTCGAAAGGTTATATACAGTACTATTGGTGCAAGTTCATTCCCGAGGGAATAGCAATGGCAGACAATATTAGAAAGGTGGGACATTTATCAGGGCGATTCGTTAAGTAGGATATAATTAGGGAAATAACTAGCAGGTGATACAGGAGCTCGTGGTAGAGAATAAATCTAATTCCCAACACATGCATGAAATGCTGCTGGGAGTGATTTGCCCGGTCTGAGTGGAAAAGGGGTTACGTGTGGGTACACCTATCGGCCCCACAGAACGGTATGAACGCCGCACGGAGAACGAAGTAAAAGTGGGAATTTCCCGGTGACATATTCAGTCCTCAGTTTCATACTCAAGCAGTCTTTAATAGGTAAACTAGCCTGTAAGGCGTGGGTTTCTAAGCCGCTATTGAAAGATGAATTGAGGTAAATGCCTACCTTGGGCATTGAACTTTCAGGGAGCCTCAAATCGGAAATCCGACAATCAGCCCCTTTTTTCAATTTGCAGTATCTTCTATAAACTTAGCTAAATAGGTAGTAGTAACACTGGTCCAAAGTCATAGGTCTGCAATCTCGTACCTACGATCCTGACTGGCAGGTCCCTTTGAAGCTTCACACCATGCTTAAGTTATTCCGCATTCCCAAAGAATCTATTCCAACAAGATACAGCCTTCTACTTTTACCCCTATACTGCCTCAACAAAAACTAAAACTCGATCCGCAACCCACTTCGGCAACACCTCGCGCATGACCTGCAGCAGACCGTGCGGCAAGTATGGATACGAAACGGTGCTTCTCTCGCCGCAGCCATTACCGCAACCCGCATGGTTCAGCATCGCCCTCGCCATGCCTTGCGGCGTCGGGCATAGGAGAGATCTCTCCTGACTGCTAGACTGGTCGCAACCTCGCGCTAAATAGCACGACACAATATCAATGCCGATGTCAGCATCATCGCGAGAAAGGGGTTTCGACGCCTCGCAGAAAGAACATGGCGGAATCTCGGCACCACTAGCCATCCGAGACGAGGATTTTCCGTTCACAACGAGCGCAGACACATTGCGCCTGAGAAGCGGCATCACCGCAGCCACCGACGACGGGGGTAACGCCGTACTCAGCGTCCCAGCGCTGTCTTCAATGTTAACTAGGATAGTCAAATTATCATCCTCCAGCGACGCCTTCACGCGCGTCGCGAACTCCCCGCCCGCGTCCGTCCCCGCGACCACGACGCGGTGCTTGTTCTCCGGGTACCGTCTCGCGAGCTCAGCGCGCAGCATTCGCGGCCTACAGCACGACGTTGAGCCCGCGCGCGGCACAGCTTCCGGGCGACGGGGGCGTCGGCGTCGGCCGCGAGCGCCCAGGCCGGCTTGCCCTTCGTCGCGTGCAGGAACCGGGTCGTCGCCGGAGATGAGCGGCCGCGTGGGGGCCGAAGGTTGGGAGCAGGGATGTGATAACGCCCATTGCTGTCGGTAGGAAGACAGGCAGGTCGGTAGGTTGCTTGTCGTTCATTTGTAACGATATCGATAAAATAGGATGTCTGGCTGGCTAGGGTTTGCCGTGTCTACGTCGAAGTGACTAATGCCGAGAGACGAGCCGGGACCAGCCTTTGAAGTAGATAACTTCCGCCAAGAAGCATCGGTAAGCTCGTCCCCAAAGAGCATTCCCTCCTATTCTCTACCTGCTGGTTTGAAAATCCTGTCAATCATGGGAGGGGTGCCCTGCGTAAGGTTAGCAAGCTTAGAGACGTTCCAAGTTAACGGGACCAGACTAAGGTGTCTCTAGAAACTAGGTATCTTAGCTTAAGCTCAAATCTATTTGCTGCTCATCGGGACACACGAACTTAATCCATTATGAGATAGGGGGTAAAAGCATCAAATAAAAATATATTCAAAAAGAATGTAACATTCAGTCATAAACATCGAAAATACAGATGTCATAATCATTAAAAGTCATAAGCGCATTGCATCCCATCACATGTCTCTCATAATCGTCAACCCCGACTAAACAGGATCGGCACGTCCATGCTTCTGTGGTCTTGTATTGGTTGCAGAGCACCACTTACGACAGGGGTGCTCTTCCCAAATAGGCCCTCCCGGAATCTCGAGCTACTCAAGAAACTTCCAGTGCCGAAACTCTCCTTCTTAGGGCCGCCGCCACTGTTCTTACTATAGACACTGCTGCTGGAAGAAAATTGGCTGCCCAGACGACTGAGAACGAGCTCCTTGGCTCTCCTCAAAGCACTCGTCTGTATTTCGGTATCTTCAGCCACCAGTCTCTGTGCCTCCTCTGCCTCGATGTCGCGTTGCACAGCCGAGATCTCGGAGCATAGCTCCGCAGTGGGGTCATATACGGCGGGCGCTAGTAAGATTGGCATGCTAGGCGCAGTGCTGAGAATTGGAGCTGATATATCCATTGACGTGATAGTAGGTGTGCTAGGACGGAAGTATTCGTCAACTAACGAGTCCGACTCATCGATGGGTGAGTTTGTGAGTTCCGGCTCGGAACCCGGATTGGAAAGGTGTGATACTTCGCCGAATAGACGGTTCGACAATGTAGAGTAGACGCTCTCAACCTCGCCAAATAAACGTGGTCGCGAGGATTGGGGTGAGATAGACGATTGTGATGGGTCTTTAGAGCGACCGATAGACCAGTTTGAGGGCTCGCGACTATTACTATGGGGATAAACCTCTGGCTGCTCTTCTAAGGGCTCCTTGGTTTTCTGGTGCCGGTGGCGGCGATGACGCCGGTGTTCATCCTTAGGCTGGTCTATGGAATCCTCAGAAGGTTGTCGGCGATGGTGCCGCACATGATGTTCATTTTCATCGTCTGTATGATGTTCATGCTTATGCTTTCTACGACGCCGCTTCGTAATGCGACGTTTCTTGAGCTTGTTTGGAAATGAAATGCTAGCCTGTCGAGCAGCTTCCAAGTCTGAAGGGAGGTCAAGGTCATCATCTCGTTCCGGCTCGTTATCTTTTTCGCCTCCACTGTCTTCACCGCCGTTGAGGTCGATATTTAGGAGCTCCTGAGACACTGCCGAGACAGCTGGTGAGTCCTCTGGCAAATCTTCCTCTACATCCTCGGAATGTATGCTCGCAACTTCTTCAGAGATAGTCGCCATCGAGTGCCGAGTCCAACGGCCGCTACGAGAGGTATTGTTCATCAGAGGCGCCAACGCATCATCCCAGCTATCGTCATTGATCAAAACAGTGTTCTCAAAGTCATACTCGCGAACACTATGTTGGTGCGCGGCAACCATGGCAGCCACTTGGGGTGAGTTCATAGTAGCGTTCCGAATTGCCATGTAACGAAGCTTGCGGAAGACGATAGGCTTCCTCGACGGTGCCGGTGGTAGCGGTGACATAGGTGAAGTGACTTCATGGAAGAGCTTCTGTGAGCTTCGAGGCGGCGCAAACAATGGGTCGGCTGCCAGTGATAGTGGACATGGTCCCTTCTGGCCTAGCCAAGTGAATGTCAACTTCTCCAAGCTCATCGAGAAGTCTCGAATGTAGTCATCGATCATTTTAAGATGATCAAGTCCGGGTGAGGGGCCATAGAAGTCCCATGAGTCTACAGAGATATGCAGCTTTCGAATCTGCTTCCATCGTCTGACTGCCGATGGCAGACAACCGAAACCTATGACATGCCGCAGATAAATGAAGGCGGAGGGATGGACTGACGAGAGCGAAATCTTCGTCAGTCTATTCACAGGTGCTCTCTCTATTGAGATCCGGAGGCTGATAAGGGCATAATCAACGATATCCCTTCGGTATCTCTCTCTTGGGTCTTGACCCGGTGTCTTGATGGTAAGGTGCCTCATATTCGGTAGAAACTTCATCGCGTTGATGAAGGACGGCACGTTAGACGCGGCGTGGAACAATGGCGGATATTGATCTGTAAGGATCTCGCCAAGGCCGGAATTGGCGAACTTGGGCCTCTCTAGAACGGAGGCCATTGAAGTATGAGGCTTATACAAGAAGCTAATTTCACGCCCACTTTCGGGGTGAATTAGCGGAGGTAAGAAGGTAGCATCCGAGTGTGGGAAGTAGAAGGTAAGATGTTCTATATGTTGGCCTATCCTTGACAGCGCTTTGATTCTGCTCTGCTGGGTGAAGGTATGCGCCGCAAAAGTCAGGTGGGTTCGTAAGAATAGCCGTTTAGTAACGAGGTTGCAGCATGCTGAAGATGCGAGCCGCACATTGCAGATGTCCTGCTTTGATAGTAATTCGAAGAGCTTCTCACGGATCTCGTCCTTCTGCCACAGGCAATAGAATGCATGCGGTCCTGTTGCCATATCCTTCGCATATCGCTGAGGCAAGTCTTATCGAGGGTGTGGTGTTTGTTTGAGAGAAGTCCAAAAAGCGGACTACCTATGGTTATGATGGCGGTGTGAAATTGGTATCAATGGAGCCTGGTTTATGAAGGATATGTCTGTAGATCTTGAAATTGTGTAAATTGTGTAAACAATTGAGATGATATGTATAGTAAAATGATAGAGATAAAAATCGATAACTAGTTGATAACAGAGCCGCGCTGCAGGTACAAGACGCTAGAGTGAGGTTATTCGCAATTCATGCGAAACAATGAACCCGCTGTCTTGCTTGCAGCAACTAATTAACAATGACTTAACAATATGATTGAGTCGCATACAAGACGATCAATCAAACATCAACACATGGTGGTCAGGAAAGAATAAAACCGGTCGCAGGCGAACCGGGCCCGCGAAGGCCAAAGACACATGTTATACCTGCTCGACGCCTCCGCCCCGGCCCTATACAAACTTCTTGACCCGCCTCCCACGTTCTACAATATGGACCCTCTTAGATCTTTGCTCGACATCAGAAAAGTCGGGCAGATCGAGAATGGTTGGTGAGTGAGTCATTATCACGACTTTAGTGCATCTGCGCATCTGCAAGTCGCCATGCAGGCGCGGATCGCAAAGAATTCGAGAAAAGAACAAATGGCAGACGCGACAGTTAAAATAGACCGCGATCCGAACAATGAATGGCCCGTTGAAGAGGGACCTGCATGGTCTTGTATGCAAGACTTATGCAAGCGGTCTCACCGTCCTGTCTTGCCAGCCAGTGGGAGAAGTTGAAACATTGTGGGGGAAAGAGAAAAGAAGCGCCGGGTGACAGGGCTTAGAGGAAGAAAACGGACGACAGGTGGGGCACATAGGGGGTACAGAAGCCACTAAGAGGCTTGGCAATGTGTGGCAGCCAATGGTAGTTACAGTCATCCAAAAGTCAGTGGCTGGTGACCCCTGTACTCATCGCGCTTGAATTGTGCTACAACTCTGAAGGCGCGAATTTAACACGAAATAAACGCGAAGCTGCCACCACTTTCTTTCCCTCTCATATAAAAGGCACCTAGGCGCTCCCGACAACAAATTCATCGCCATTTGGTGAAATTCTGGATTCACGACAAGCATGATTATCGAACCTCTATGAAAAAAGAATTTGAATATACCAGTCGATGGAGGATTTACTGGATTATACATTTGGACTCTATAATACCTAATACCTGACAGCATATGTTCAATGTTAGGATGATATAATAGTCAGTCTCTCACAGAGGGAATGAGCGCGATACCAATGCTGTGGACGATCAAAAGCACGAGACGCACGCGTCAACCGATAGTTACCCCAACCCAAGAACGGCACCCACTAAGATCCTAGTTAGGATGATCGCGTCAAATGTGAAGTCCCGGTCGATCTGTTTCGAAACATCTTGACCGGGGACTTGGTCCAGGCTAGAATACCAGTAACGGTTAACCCCGTCAATCCCATCCTAACCTCCTTCCACAAGGAGCGTTCTGAATAACGATGCAGGAAGCCACTAGAATCTAGGAGCGAATCATTATCTATCATTGTCGCCACTCTTCACCTCGAGTTATGGTAGTTAAAGAATCTTGTGGCCATTGTGACTACCTAGATACCTAGGTGTATTGTACTTCCACACCCTTATTTCTCTCGTATCCATACACCACCACTCTAGGCGTGTAACATACTACGGCTTGACGCCACAGCACTATTCAATAGACCAGACGAGAGACCGGATTGCCGATACTAGTACGACTTGTCGAAGAATGTGGAAGATGTAGACTATCTAACTTGATTTGTGGATCTGCAATCATGGCCGTCGAGGCCAGCATCTATCTACGCGAAATATCTCTTACATTAAGCTTTATGCTTGATAACCGTGTTGAAATCTGCGTAGGAAGAACAGAAAAGCACGTAATTTAATAATAAAGTCAAGTTACAACTAAGGGACAATCGAATCCTTCACATCTTTTATACAAAGCTGAACACTGTCAGGAATCATTTTTCGCCAACTACCTTAAGGTATTCAACGTCAACTGCTCCGTAGCTAGCATAATCTAAATATCGATGTCCGTTTTAACTTGAGTTCAGTTGACAACATCCCCATTCTAGCCCGTATGAAGCTATGTGCTAGCTCAGATGACTACCTATCGAAGATAAAGGTCATGTGAGGAGCACTTTAGTAATGCTAGACACTGGGACTTTACTTTAGGGACCTACCTGTTCATCATATTCATTGCCTCGTTCCATTTGGCGGTCACGTTATATGGTTGGCAGTAGATGTTTGTTAATACAACATCTTGCTGCTAACGTCGCTTTAGAAAGTTGAAAGATATGGCATATGTAGTTGTATAATTAAGGTTGTATGAGTGATAGGGGAAGTCCTCATATACACGTCCAAGCCAAGATACCCTGTACTGTAACTGAAAGCAGTCCTTTCAAAACCCCACGGTCCAGATACACGAAAATAGCGTTTCAGGATCCAATCACCCTCTTCAAGTCCCCATATTATACTGGCTCACACCAGTCTCTCTATGTTTTGGGAGTGTTGTATATTGATAATGCCCCATTGCAAAACCTGAAAGGTTGCAATAGGGGCACGGGAGAACGGCAGGAATGACAGCGACGGCATGCTCCGGCGCCCACACCGCTAACAGCACCTTAGAGTCAGCATGTTATGTATCACTTAATTATCAACTTCTTTACTTACTACTCTGCGGGTGCCGGGATACGGGCTTCTACCCCAATATATTCTCTGTAAGCCTCCGAGGCTCCCTAAGTTGCGAGAGAGCTCGCCTCATTGACGATCCCAGCCTCAGGCTGCTTGAAGATGCCGAGATTGGTGCTTGGGTTACGGCTCTCCAAACTCCAAACCAGGCTTTACCATCGATCGTATCGTCCGATCCAGGACGTCAATCGAATCGATCGAATCCAAATCAAACACCAAACGATCGCCAG
Source organism: Jackrogersella minutella (assembly GCA_022578535.1). NCBI lineage: Eukaryota > Fungi > Ascomycota > Sordariomycetes > Xylariales > Hypoxylaceae > Jackrogersella > Jackrogersella minutella. The sequence continues at coordinate 65,443 of MU388329.1, forward strand.
CGATCGAGGGCCCTTCTGATATGATCGATGTCGATTACGTTCGACCAATCGACGACCAATCGACGATCAGCAATACCATAAGATGGTATTAGAATCATGTTTTGGTATTTATATTCCTCTCATAACGCGTGACGCGTGACGCGTGACACGTACCGATTCCCGCATTCCCGGACTCTTGAGTCCTAGGAGTTGCGCAGTGGCCATCTTTTAAATCACAACTCAAGTTGCTACGCGAGATTTGAGAGGCTTGACAAACTTTACTTGGTATCGGTATCCTCTTGTACCCACTTATATATCTCAACACTAATCGTCGACCACAATCCTCCGAACAAAGGTGCTATATGATCGATCGCCACTGCTTGCCTGATCGATATGATCGATGATCGAGTCGATTGGTCGACGATTGATCGCCGATTGATCGATCGATGGTAAAGCCTGCTCCAAACCCCATTCAAGTGACACCATAAGCAGTGCTTCTATTACGGCGCCCACACCGCTAATAAAACCTCAAAGTCAGCGTCTCGCGTGTCACTTAATGATCATCTACTCTACTTACTATTTGGTTGTTAGGGAGAAGCACGGGCTTGCACTCCCTGCGTCGTGGATGTTTTATTGGAAGACAACATGTCTTCTGTTGAGTTATGTGTGATGATAGACGCTGTTCGATATTACGAACGTTGCAAAGTAATGTTTGCCAAAACTCAAGTGCTGCTGAAGCAGGGTATTGTAGTGCGTTTTTTTTTTTTTTTTTTTTTTTTTTTTTTTTAATGGTGGTGGAGGGAACGTCGATTTCCATGGTGTATGGTGTATGTAAGTGTCAGAAATTACGGTGTTTTGTTAACCCTGACTTATCATAACTTAGTAGTGAAGAAATGATGATGATGCTTGTGTGTTGATTGTCGATAAATTTAATGATGGAGGGAAGAGAGTGCACGTGAAAAAATAAATACAGCAGGAGCATCTGGTCCAACGATTTAGGTATGAAGCATGCGCAGGTGATCAGTGATTTCGTTACCGACCTACCTAAGATATTTAGGGGGGTACACATGTCTGTCAGCTGTGCCTAGTGGTCTAAGCTCACAGCTCACCAAAAGTGTTGTTTTTGCTGTTCACCTAGCAACAGTCATGATAAAATGGGTAGGTACCTACCTACCTAGGTAAGTACCACTGTTGCGAATTGCATGAAAGCCTGAGGAAAGATTTTCGACTGGTTAGCTTCGACCCTTTGTGATATGTTCTTACGCACCCTCAGCATCAGCGATATTATCTAGTTGAGAATTCTGTCAGAGAGGCCTTCAAAAAGGCATATTAATCAAAAGGGGTTTGAAAGGGGGCTGTGAGGGATATCGGAACACGACGAATTTCGCGGACTTTTGGCCGTTGGCTCTTTTCTCGCCCTTCAATGAGATGCTTTTGAACTTATTAGAATTCAAATGTTGGCACGGCAGAACCTATCTCATTATCATAAAAGCCAAGAATTCCTCGTTGGGGTAGAGAGTACGAGTAACCGGCCACATTTATACAATAGGGCATTTGGGCCTCGTCGTTTGAATGTGAGCTGTTACTAGCGGCCTTCGAAGAGTATCAGTATACCGCTTTTCCTTGCGTTGTACTTTGTGGTACAATTAAGTCCATAGTATCATCCATATAATATCTTCCTGTCAGAGGTCTAGTCTCTCATGTAAGTGCACGCCTGGGGAAGGGATACATACAAAGGGGATACGCCCAGGCCCAGGGATACACCTGAGACATCATGGACAAAAAGAGCTCTTATATGTATTATGTATACCGCGATCTAATGCAGTCAGATTGAAAGCTCCTTGCGTCAAGACATCGTTACTACCTGTATCGTAAAATCTCCATCCTGGCACCTACAGTCTTAAGTGATGAGGCCAATAAAATTAGGTTAAATGTCTTTCCCCAGGAGATGCTTCGAAGCCTTTTAATCACAAAAAGTCATCATAACACGACACAAAATCAAAGTAGATTATCAAGAGAACTCTCATAAAGACGATCTAAAGTGTGACAGAAAGAAAGTAAAAGTATTGTGACTGCTGAGGCAATTATACTTACCTAATCACACGCCCCCTTTCTTTTCCCAAGCCAAGTGCGTATGATGGATAATACTGTCTTCTTTTTTATATTGGCAAGATATAAGATATCATGATCCTTTGATAATTGTTTTCTTTCGTTAAACTTAGAACAGGTCCGAAATTGTCGCGAAAGGTCTCGTTCTGAGCCCGAATAACATCCATTCTGTTGCACCGATAGACTAAATGGCAGTGGGCTAAAACCATATGGTGGTGGTCTTCTAGGAGACCCCGCAACACATTCACTTGTGATTAGGTACGTAAACCAGGCATATTGAACCATTAACCCAGGACCTTTATTGTTTGTTTGTTTTTGATAATTGTATTGACAACCATCCTTTCTCAAGGAAACATCAAAGTAATGATAAGTTATACATATGTTATTATCGTAGAATACTGTACTTTCTAGAAGGGGAATGTCTCATTTTTCAAAATATTAGTAGCTTATGTTAGGTTGTAAAAAAGGGGTTTCACACTGACATACACATGAGCTTGAATGCGGTATTCGTTTTACCATACATAACTTTATAAAGATATTGGTTTATATTGATTTGACTGCTAATTGTGTGTAACAAGCTCTGTGCGAAAAAGCTTCGTGTTTCAGTCTTATCTAATGACCTAGAGCATTTTGTTTTTGAGGCTTTTGAGACTTGATGATTGAAGTTTTTGATCTTCTTGAATGGTGCCCAGGTGATGATAAGTGGGATAGGTGTCCAACATCCGCCGTATCTCGGCTGAAGTGCGGCAGAATGGGCATTCGCCGTTCGGTCGCACAAGCATTTTCGTGGTTGGTTCTGAAACACAGCCATCTGCATGGACTGGAACTCCCGAACCTTGGGACTTTACTTTACACCTTTAGGAAAAAAAACGTTAGAAAAGAATCACTTGACTATTTACAACTCCAGTAAATGCATTTCCACCATCACGAATCAAAGGTCGACACATGCAATGTCGATGATTCCTTCGCCCACATTACACATACGTACATTTACATACTTAGGTACATACGTGCATTCCTACGAAACAAATGTGGTGGTGAGGTGAAGGCCGTCACTCCGGCAGTATGTGTGCGAAGTACGTACGTGGGATAGTACGGATATTTTCACAGTAACATCGTCGAATAAAATATTCAGAGGAGACTCCACAGTTTGAGGGAGATGAAAGGGATTGTATTTGAACTATTTTCTATCTCATATCCCCTTTTCTTTTAATGTACGACATGGCGCACCTTGTCCAAAATCTGCGGCAATATCGGACGACAATGGTAGGCTCACAGGCCTCATTACATTTCCTTCAAGGGCTGAAACACCCGCATAGCCCTGTTGTCTAGCACCCCTACCCTATCTAACAGCCTAGCAGCTGCCTAGGTACCCATAGCCCATGAGATCTCAAGATTTCTCAACTCTCCCCACCGCGCACACGAATCCCACGTTAGCACGAGGCAGTCGACCGAGTGATGTGCTGGAGGGAATAGATAGGTCAAATTGCTGACCTACTAAACCTACAATGTATGTGGTGTGGAAATTCCACCGCCAGAGCGTTGATCAGTGATCTCATCCCATCCCGAACGCATGAACTCTTTCCACGCTATCTACTTAGCAGTTGCTATCATCTATGCTCTTGTCCTCGCATGGCAAGCGATTTCCCCGTGTTGGCCCCTTCGCGAGCACGGATTACATGGGCTAGTGCGGCTCTGCCAAGAAACGTGGGAAAGCTACAGATTCTTATTGTTACGACAGGAGGCAAGCGACTGTTGGAGTACATCCGGATCCAACGATAATAATTCTGCACTGCTTTGCGCATCTGTGCCGACATCCATGCAGGTGAGCCCTGTACCGATCTCCTAAAAGACTTTCGGAGTCGGGGCGCAGCTCTTCCTTCTCACTAGGGTTTCTAAAAACACGTGTTTTAAAGTAAAACACGCGAATAATACTGTACCCCTGTAAAACACCTATTATACAGTATAATACTACAATTTCTACCGGAACCGGAACATCCACTTCCGGCATATAACCAATCACCTAACCTTACTCTTTAACTGGCAAAAAGCTACAGTTACTTGGAAGTAAAGAAAAGTACATCGAACTCTGTAAAAACATAATGACTTAGATGTATGTTTCTCCATTTTTAAGTAACTGTGAACAACGGTCATAGGTGAAATGTCAGGGAAGCAAACGTTGTATTGCCCTTGGTTGTAAACCCTGATTGTACGAAGCTAAGCTTACGGTTTGCCTTGATCCAGCTCCCTTATCTCTTATCCGGATGCACATGACCGCACTAAGCCATAACTGCTTACAGTAACCATAACGTTTTGCCAGTCAAAGAAATATCAATGGAGGATGTACCTAAACTTAATTATGTGGACACCATGGGTACTTGTACCTAGGTACCAAATGTTTTTCCGGTTCCGATGATACAGTATTTTATATAAAACACTATATTATACTGTTATAATACAATAAAAAATAACACCGTGTTTTATAATCGAAACCCTACCTCTCACTCGATAGAATTGGAATGACATTTGTCACACCTATGAGGGGCCCCCTATGAGAACTGCCTTCGTATTTCCATTATGTCTAGGTACGGATCTGTAGAAGTAAAGCTACCCATGGAGTAGGTGCTTGGATAAGGCATTAGTCTCATTCAATGAGTTTTCAATGCAAAGACCAATTCCAGATCCAGTTGCTTGAAACATCCCTTGCTGATTGGCTTAGGTACAATTAAATTGAGGGACTATGCATACCCTGGTCATACTTGATGCACCCTGCCCGGGTTCTGGGTAGGTACATAGATGATAGTACCAGACATCCCGGAGCGGCTCGTGTGCAACCACTTGCTTATCCATCCGTCCTTAGGACCGGGATGATCATGGAGGAAGAGGGGTCTCTGGTGCCAGCTCTACCTCCGTACAAAAGAGCTGAGAGGCCCTGCACCTCTACTCTCGATCTTAGCTGATCTTCTTCCATCCCGGCTTCCCGCAGTTGCGGTGCTTTTCTTTCGTTTCTTGTTTCCTGTTTCCCTTCTCCCTTGGTTCCCTATCTGTACGCCTTGCGAATACGGAAATTGGTAGTCTTATTCTTGGGATGGGGATGGTAGTTGCCACTTGGACATCATGGCTCGCGTACGATCAGACACGCATACGACGATGATGGAGTCATCTAGAAGGCCGAGCATTTGGGCAGGTAGTTTACTTCGTGATCATATTCGACTTGACGAGCTACCGCCAGACGGTGTTGAAGCGGCTCAACCATATACTTCGTCGAAATCAGGGCCATCCAGCGCCTCAAGACGTTCTTTTGCATGGCCTTTTCACGGCCGTAACGCTTCGGAAGCCATTTCAACGACGAGGTCGAGCCGCTTCACCCTTCGAACTTGGCCCCGAACTTTCTTTCGTCCTCTTGAAGATACCGCGAGTATCGACAGGAGCATCGTTCCGGATTATGTTGTTAACTTTATAAGAGGCGAAACGCCCGAGACTTTGGCCAGGAAGAAGGAGCAAAGAAAATGGGGCCAGCACGGCGTCGAGATCACACCACGTCGAGATACTTTTGCGTCTTACCCTATCCAATTTGGTCATTATTATTCCTCCAGTACGGATAACACCCGTGATCTAAATACATTTAGTAGTTGGAGCCGGCAAAGTGGCCTGCGGAGACACTTTAGTGGTTGGCGAGGCGGTGTCATATTCAACTCCTTAATATCGTTCATAATATTACTCGTCGGAATTATCTGCTTAATACTGGTTATCGCGAAGGCTAAACTTCTTTCTGGAGAGTCGGCTATCTTTGTGGGCGACTGCACGACAGCCGAGCATATTAACATTGGGATCCACATCGTCATCAACGCCTTTGGCGTGGCCATTCTCTCTGGAGCCAACTATGTTTTCCAAGTCCTCTCGAGCCCGACAAGACGAGAGGTGGCTGCTGCGCATGAGGACAGGCGTTGGCTTGACATCGGCATACCGTCAATACGCAACTTCAAGCACATCTCAGGATTCAGATCAACTGTCGCAGTTATCGTCCTGTTGAGCGCAGTTGCAAGCCAAGTAATGTAAGTGGAGTAATGCTGTATGGGCCTCCTCATCGTGCTGACAGTATACAGATATAATGCAGTAATATTCACGACTCGAAATATAGTCGACTACGATGTATTATTCGTAACACAATCGTTTCTCAACCACGCTCGTTTCAGCAATGACGCGAAGATCAACGAGGGAAACCTCTCAGATCTCGATATAATCAGTCTTCAAGACGCCGCCAGCCAAGCTGGTGAGCTGACTAATATGACTTCGGCGACCTGTCTACAAGAATTCAGTGGCTTTTTCCAACCTTCATTTGACGCAGTTTTGCTTATCACCGACTCGGTTTCGACAACCTCTTCTCTCATTCGGACCAGCGAGTCCGGTACTCCACTTACCACATTCGCTTCAAACAACAACGACATTGTAGCCCCGGGCGGCTCACATGTTCAATACTGTCTCGCGCGCCCGAGCGCGCCGCAGACCTGCAGTGTCAAGCTTAGCGGCTCCATATTGGGCATCGCAGTATTACTCAACCTCGCAAACCTCATCTCAATGGCGGTTATTCTCGCGAGGTCCACCTTCGAACCCCTCGTCACCCTTGGCGATGCGATCCGCTCGTTCCTTCGATTCCCCGATCCATCGACTGCCAACTCGTGCCTGCTGACCAAAAGCGACGTCCGGAAAGGACAGTGGGCCACCAGCGAGGCGCAGTTCTTCGTCCCGGCCGACCAGTACTGGTTCCAGACGCCATCGCTTCCCCGCTGGGCATTAACAGTGTTCTCATGGCTAGCAATCGGGGTTCCAAACGCAGTTGCGCTCGGCCTGATGATCAGCTGGAACCCGGACGATCCTCTAACTCTTTTCGGCGTCGCCGTCCCTCGCTTTAGCTTCTTGCCCCCCTCGGTGTTCGGCACGGCGCAGATGGCGCTCTTCGCCGCGCTGCCGCAGCTCCTCCTCGGCATCCTCTACTTCGTAGCCAACTCGCACCTCACGGCCTACTTCCTCTCGCACGAATTCTCGCTCTTCGCGCTATCCCCGCGACCCCTGCGCGTCTCCTCCAACCCCGCCGGCGAGCAGACCACCAGCCTCTTCCTGACGCTCCCGCGCCCCGTGTCCTGGACCCTGATCGCCTGGTTCACCGCGATGGGGTTCACGCTCAGCCAGGCCGTGTTCCCCGGCGTCGCCACGCTCTCGCCGAGCTCGCCCCCACCGCCGCCCGCGGATCCAAACCCCCCGTCCACCGACAACACAGTAGCCATCTCCTTCAGCACGCAGGCGCTCCTCACACTGCTCGCGCTCCTGTCCTCCCTGGCCCTCGCCATCCTCGGCCTCGGCTGCAGGAGGACGCAGGCGGCGTCGCTGGCCAGCGGCGAGGCCAAGGGCAACCCGCTCGTGCTCCGCGGCGGCGCATGCAGCGCCGTCGTCGCCGCGAAGTGCCACAACCACGACGTCGCGGCCCCGCCGCAGCACGAGGGCCGCGGCGCAGGCGACCTCTGGCTCCGCGCTGTCGTCTGGGGCGTCGTCGAGGAGGGCGCCGGCATGCGCCCCGGCCGCTGCGGGTTCTCCGCTAATGGCGTCGGGTGCGTCGACGCCGGTCGGAATTACGCCTGATTGACCCCCCCCCCCCCCCCCCTCCGTCTTTTCTCCCCTGGTTTCAAGTAAAAAGGCGATCGTTTGCGTTGGGTGGGGCATTTATTTGGGATTCGTTTTTTGCGGCTGCGGCGAGAGTGTTGGACTGGTTCATTATACCCCCCGTCGGTCGCGTTTTTGGATAGCGTGTGCTTCTTTTTTTTCTGGTTGGGGGGTGTGTTCTTTTGGGGGTTTTAGACCTAGGTCTTGGTGCGGCGTTGCTTTGATAATATCATGGTTGGACTTGCGGCTGTGGGTGCTAATACGGGATATATGCACATAAAAGGGGGACGAAAGGGGGAGCTACAAGTTTCTGGATGAGGGGGGAACAACTACATCTATCTAGTGAAGGGCCCGGCTCTGCTAGATATGGATAATCGAGATTGATTCTCGTCGGTAGTAGTTGTAGTAGTGGTATACTGATTTGCAAATGCATATTATGATACGCTACGAAGATAAAAGACAACGGCCATATGAAGCGAACGCTGACGACCGGCATTGCGCATTCTACATTCTTTCTTCTCCATCTACGTGTTGGCCTTGCGATGCATCTAGTCCATCTGAACGATTGAATTATCTCAATTCACCACATACTACTATATTTAGAATCCAGAACCCGCACACCCGTTCCGTCCGGGTGGGTTAAACTCCGCAGACGCCTTTGCGATATTCACCCATTTGCTTCCACCCGTTAAAGTTTGTCGTGTTGATGTATAATAATAAGGAGGGGGGGTAGATAACATCTTGATCGAGTGCTTATAGCTAACTCTCCTTCCCCTATTTTCTCAAACTTGACGCCCGCGAGTTATAATATGCAATACTCGAGGTAACCATGTAAATACCTAATGGATCCAGTCAAACGCTTGAAAATACGCTTGCTGCATCATGTCGTATTTGTACATATCAATACAGGAACACCTTAGCTACGACCTTGTTCCTTTCAGCTCTGAGTCGCGCCTAATCCTCTATAGCTTCTTCGTCGATTACTATGTTCTCCTGTTGCTGGGGCTCGTTCTTGGCTTCGATCTGGACGTTAGCCCTGGCCTTCTCTTGTGCCTCGACGAAACTATCCCAGTACTCGAGATCCTCCTCGCGCAATCTCTTAACAATCTCCTCTCTGTGCTTCTGGAAGGCGCGGAGGGGACCGTGCTCTTGCACGTCTTTCATGACCTCTTCTTCCCCTTCCATTATCTCGTTAATCATACTCGATATGATATTTACGTGGTTGGGGTCGTTCCCGATCTCGTCGGGGTTAGTTAACAGATCATAGTGCTCTTGCTTGATAAGACCCCGGCGAAATCTGTGACCGACACGGAGAGCTAGTCCTTCTTCCTCGGCAAGAGCCTTTGAAGTGTGTGAAATGATGGAATTTGATCGGGATCGAGATTTGGCCGAGCGAAGTTCAGTTTCTAGTTCTTCGGTATCCGACATTACGGCGGCATCGGCTTCAAGCGATGAAACTGACGTGCTCAACTCAGGGGCAGTAACAATGGTGTGATCCGGCGTAACTTCTGGTGCCATTTGACGCGTTTCTGGAAACTCGTCTTCAAACCGTTTTATTATGCCCTCGATGGTTTGGTCAAGGAAGATAAGGCGGTCTGCAGCAATTTTAGTAACCTTAATCCAGGAAAGAGGGGAATCGGGAAGCTTACGATAGTTGTGGATGTCCTCCCTTGAAGATGCTTTGGCCATCGCCAATGCTGGCTGCAGGCGAGCACGAATCTTTCGCGCACCTATAAGGAGATACCTAGACATATCCTTGACCTTCTCGGGGGGAAATTGGGTTCCAGGCGTCGTGGTTCCAGATTCGAGGTCTCTGGTTAATTCGCCTGAATGCCGCCTCGTATCATCCCCTCGGTTCTTTAAGACGCAAGCCAGAGCCTTCACTACACCAGTACCACCAATGACATAATCTTCATCAGGTGCCGGTTCGCTGTCATCATCTATGTCCACCCACGGTGTCTCTTCATCGTTGCCAACGAGGTGTCGAAGGACGTCTGGCAGCCTTTCTTTCTCTTCGTCTCCGCCGGTAGTATCATGAATGTCTCCTTGTAAGTTTCTCATGCAAAATACGACAACACGATCTGCTAATGCCCTCACAACCTCACCCGATCCAGGACTAGGGTTATATATATCGACCTTGACCAACATCCTCGATACACGGGCAGCAGCTAGAAGCGAAGCATACAATGCACATGCCTCTTCTTGACCCTCCTCGGTCTTTGCATCGGCTATATTGGCAAGTCCCGGGTTTTCGAGGAGGTTGATGTGCGCCAAGCTCTTCACTTCTGGTAATATCTCAGCAAGGGCAATCACATTTTCTGAGGATAATGACACATCGGCAAGATGCAACCTCCTTAAACTCTCCATCTGAGGTAGATACCTAGAAGGACACGGTTAGCAAAGCAAAGTTAGATCGCGACATACATAACTTACTTGCGAAGCAACCCGATGGCGCTAGGCTCGGATTCAAAGAGTTCGCGGTTATGTGATAGGTCGAGGAACTTGAAGTTTTGAAGCTTCACTAACTTCGGGAACAGCTTGCATAAAGAGGACGGTTTGAGATTACAATTGGCCAGACTGAGAGCCCATAGATTGTCCTTTTCATCAATAGCTGCAGCAATCTCCGCAAGATGGTCTCTGAGATCATTACCGCCAAGATCTAGTCCCTCACATCTCGCATTGCGTAGATATCTTGCGATATGCTGAACACCTTGAGCATCGAAATTGTTGTTTGCGAGGCCTAGTCTCGTCACTCCCGATTTAAGAACCCCGTCGATGATAGCGCTGAGTTGATTGGCGGTCAGTCCGATTGCGCCAATATTCAGAAGCTCTAATTCAGGACCAGCTAATCGTTCTCCGATAGCCTTGGAGAGAAGTAAAGATAGATCGATAGGTGCAAGAGCATTTTGCCCGTTGTTATGATAGAAGTGGTGACTCAGTGGCGACAATGGTGACTTTGGGGGTTCTACAGGACTAGGAAAAGGTAAGCCCGTGAGGTCGAGATATTTGATGGAACGACACATATGGATGAAGAGGCAAACGTGTTTCCAGCCTTCACCAGTAATCTTGTTGTTGTTCTTGAGTACTAATCTCTCGACCACCCCACCCTGTTCTGTTAAATCAGCAGGCTTGGAAATAGATCTTCGCCTGCTAGCTTTCGTTGTTTTACGAGCTGCCAGGAGTCCTGCGAGAATAACACGAACACCTTCGTCCGTTAAGCCAGAGTTTTCCAGTATAACTTCTCTAACTGGAACAACTGCAAGGAAATCTCCTAGTGTGATTAAGTCCGGTAGCGACATGAAGTATTTAGTAAGGTCCAACTTTTCGACAACGCCATTCGCACACGATTCCGTGGTTTTCGGAAGTTGCGAAGTGATTCTGGTGAGAATGTCCGTCTCTCGTAACTGGCAACAGCGTCGATATATCCTACCCGGGCTTGTTGTGGGTGTTATTTGCGTCTTTGTCGTCCCTGATCGTATTGATACGTCCTCTGTCGAGCTGTCGCTGTCAAGGTAAAGCTCCATAGGGATGGCTCCTTTCTCAAGAGCCTCCCTCCGCTTCTGCTCCTTCTTGGCCTTCCGTTCTGCCTCGCTCTTTCGCTTCTTTTCCTTCTTACGCGTAGTCTCCTTTTCTTTCATTGGCCCCTCGTCTTTCGCCGTGCCATTGACGCTTGGATGCCCATTTGTTGTCTCGCTACCCTCCTTCTCAGGTTCCTTCGGCAGGACTTCGCCGGTTGCCTTAACCACCCCAGCATTTTCCTTTTGCTCCTCTAATGCCTTTGGGGTTTTCAATGCTTCGCCCTCGCTCTTCTCAGCTGTTTTCTTTTTCTGGGTTTTGTCAACTGGTTTTTTGCACGTCGTTTCTTCGTCCAGATATTTCGGCATCGGCGCAATCTCAACATCAACACAGAAGGCAACCCGACGGAGTTTTGCCTGGCTGAGTTCGTTTAACCGGCATCGTTCTCGATGCGTGTCGACATTTAGGACCTTTCTCTCTACAAGGCCGTGGCTGGCCTTCGAACCTGGCATACCAGAGCCACTCGAAGATGATAGGCGCCGAAAGACCCCTAAGAAACCAGGCTGGGTCGTTTTCGGGGGCGCGGGGATATATGGGGCATCGCCATTCTGACGCGATGCGTGGGGAAGCACAGCGTTCCGATTCGGCGAGATCTTAGGCAAGGGGGTCACATCGTCGGCGTCGGCGTCGGACTGCGATGTCGGAGCTGGAGGAGTGGTTTGCGCATTTTGAGGCGAGACGGAAAATCTGGACGAGATACTAGAGAACCATGACCCTCGCCTTAGAGGGGGCGTTGCACCATTTTGAGTCGGCGAACCTTCGACGGATTGACTTCTCGATCTGGCTATTCGTTGGGGTATAAACTTCGAGAGGGCAGGCGACTCTGTCGGAGGAGGCGATGAAGATACAGTTTTGCCATTGACAGTGCTCGAGATTGTAGATTGTAGCGGGAGATTTGGAGTAGAGGAGCCATGAGCTTGATCAGATGACGAATTCCAGTTGGGACTGTGATTACTCCAGTTGTCTGAGTCTCAAGAAACGTTGTCAGCCTCGGGTTATTTTTACTTGGGCGGAGTGGATCAGATCAGGCTGGCGATCCAGATATACAAGACAGTGAATAAGAGAAGTAGGTTAAGGTGTAAGTTATTTCAATGCTGAAACATGGTAGGGCTTTACCTTTTCCATGGGTCATCCAGCTCACATCCATAACATGCTCCATGCTGAATCCCACTTCTGTATGTTCTACTCTGCTGGTTGATATCCCCAACCAACCTACTTCGCCTGACACGATATCTGGGATTGACATATATTCCTCCCACGACCTACTACCTTACTACACGTGAAGTCTTACGGGCGTACTGATTTCCCGCCTTGTCTTGGGTCGTGGCGGCGGAGCGGGTCTTGGGGTAAATGCGCTCAGGATGATGCTGAAAAGCTAGCGATGAGATGAAATCCGGACAATTCGTATTCGTAAGGTCTGAAAGTGAAAGAAACGACAAAAAAAACTATAAGTTGGTTCCATAAAACGTTACCGAGCAACTATAGGAGGTAAGTACTATAGTATGGAATGTATTCGTTGTTCAAGCAAGGGCTATTTCCAAGTGATTCGCGCCATCTTGAGAGGTCGAACACTAAGCTGGCAATAGAGAATGAATATCTGATAGTTGACTTCCAAGTTGTTTTGCGTCCTAGTTTCTAGATCTAGAGGAATTATGAGATATCGAAACAGGACATGAGATGTGCAGAAGGGACTAAAGCTTCGAAAAGTGTGGGGGGTTACAAGTTTTTTTTTTAGAAAAGAAGTGAACCAATTCCAACCATAGGTGCGAAGTATGAAGTGATGCAATATATTTATCGAGATACCACCTACTTTTAGTCTAACGTAGCTGGGTATTAGGTCGGGGCTGGATAAGGTTGTGGATCTGAATATGGGTCAAGTAGTAGCTGACTAAGGGACAGACAGCACCGCTTCAACAGTGGCGACGAATTGAAGAAAAGGAGAGGATCCATGGGATCTCAGGATGATTTTAAAAAAAATGGAATTCTAATGGATCCATGGGATACCTTATGTCAGCAACTGTGATAGTCGTTGTAACTTCAATGTAGCACAGAGATCCCCTTTTAAGATTTATTTCATTTTATCAAGTACATAATCGAGATGTTTCTACATGTAGGTATTTGGTGAAAAATGATTGGAATGTGAAATGTACTGTACATACATAGTAATAAATGTAAGGAGGTAGGGAAGTTCGAGGTATTGGAAGGTAGTCGCGGCACAGCTAAGAGCCCGATGATGTGGGCAATCTCCTCTATTTCGTTATTCCACAAGATGCTGTAATGGACCCTTGGCTTCAATGTTCAGGGCTGTCTAAGGGGCTGGGAGACTTTTCAGTGGACTAACAACCGCTGTCAATTCGATGAACAGGAGGTACCCTAGGTGGTACTTACCCACCTAAGTATCACGCGGTAAGTGCACTAGGGTTTTGTACCCGTTATACCCCAGGTATGACCGCATACATGCGCTGTTTTCCGTTGTACCACTGTACCGCTTCATGTTTAGCGACTGCATCGACAGGCAAGAAGTAGGGCGCTTGGACCATATACAAGACGTCACATGTCTCCTTCTCTCTCTCAATTGCACATATCAAGCTGATGAAGAGAGGGGCATATGCGATGAGGGGCAAAAGAAAGAAAGAAAAAGGCGGCCAAGAAAATGAGACAATTGGCTGAATGCGTTCCATGTGCATACCTAGCATACAATGATCCCAAAAATTAAGTCGTGCTACCGAATACCATTGGATCATGATAGGTCGATGCTATCATATGTAGAAGCGGACCAGCATGAACCCATCAGCTGACCGGCTTCTGCCGGGGATCTTACCTAGTCACCATATTGCTTTAGGTAAGTACCTCCCCTGGTCACGGTCACATAATGACATGTGCACATACATACATATGTACAATACATACCGGTCGTTTAAGTACCTAGCTTAGGATACCGCAAACAAGTTTTCTGATTTCATTCCTCTCTACTAAAAGAAGATAGTCATATATACATTCATGCCTCGCACATTAGCATGTATTCAACCCCCAGCCAGCAGAGGATCAAGAAAATATACCTGCTTTCTCGTAATGCAATTTCCAAACTCAACAAAACTCGACAGATTGATATGAGGAGTCTACGATGATAAGTCTACTATCAGTTACCGTCTACACACTAAATAAACACTAACAGCTCTCAGCTGTTTGAAACATCCAATGGTCGAAGTTAGCTAGTCAGGTCCCGTGGGCCCTTCCAGGCTCACTTTTACCCACTGCTTTGAATGATATCGAATAATATCCACTTGCATCGCAGACAGTAGGCTACAGTGTAATAGGTTATGACCTTGACCTGCTTGGCAATACCGTGAGATAGGTAAACCAAAATGACGGCATTTACAATTGGGGTCTTTGTGAGCTGACTTGTCTCTTATTGGGCTAGTAAATTGGACAAGCCTTAAAAGGCCAATGCAAGTTTAATCTCCTTTGGAAAACTCCTCGTAGGATCTAACCTAACCATTAACGGGCAAGCCAATAATTTTTCATATGTGAGACAACCAACATTCGGTTCGGCAAATCTTTCGCTACGAAGTTTGCTCAAGATATTCCACCCATCTACGATAATACGACAAACTACGATTGGCTATCTGAAAATATAATTGAGGCCAAACCTTACCAATTAAGCATGAGTCTTGCACACCAGCATCGAAGACAGAAACGATTTCCATAGCCTGTTACTGGTGCACTGGTGGCGAGTTGGTCTCAAGGTAGTAGATATGGATGTAACCATGATGATGCTACGTCCTTTTAGGGGGTATGGGACATAATGATACAGCAGAATGCCCATATCAGTAGTTACTAAGCAGCCTAAGTACAGTTTAGAACGACCTACACGTGTTTCTTGCATGACATTGAACACTCCAATGGTTCATGCAGTTCTACAGTTTCGACAGCCATCTGATTCTAGGTAGGTTACGAGGTAACAGAAACATTCGCTTACCTTGGGAACAATCCCCGAGCAATGAAGGGAAGTTACTTAGGTTTACTTTAGGGTATTTCTTAAAACAGTAGCGCATTATTAAACGTCAGCTTGAAATAAGTGCATGCCTACCCTGCACACATGGTATATGTATTTCGGAAATAGCTAACTAAATATTGAAGTACCTATGATTAGAAAATGGAAGTGACGTTCGCCGGCAGCGCCGGTGGGCCGTGCCGAAACAACCTTCGACTTCCTCTCACGGAGCCGGCGATCTGACCACTCCTCTTTCCGAAAGTCCGGCCACCTTACATAACCATCAACTCCTATCTTGACTTACTAATAGATAAAGCTTTAATGTTCACCATATTATACATGTGTTCATTTATTTCATGAACCGTATTAATTGACTTTTAAACCTTTAGGTTCTAATCGTTTTTCTTCCGTGTTTTTTACACCGTTTACAACCGCACATTAGCCAATTTCTAAGTACGCCGGTCCACACGCATTCCATACCTTCTTAGCCACGTTTATTTTCCAAATATGCTCTAGATTTACTGGCATTTAGGTGCTAACGGTTACAGTATACTGGTAGGTAGCCTCGAGATTGTCTTCGAAAAATATTTCCCTACTACAGCTTACTGGGTAGAAACTTCCGCAGACAGGTCCTGTAATTCAGCCCAAGTTGGGTATGCTGACTTGCCATCTTTGATATTTACCACCTTACCACCATCAAGATACTTCTCTACCCAGCCTAGAGTGGCAATGGTGTGCACCAAGTTCACATAAGGACCTTCGCTGGCCTGCAATGCTCGGAAATCTGGGTCTGCTCTCATTTTCTCCAGATCCGCAAAGTTGCGGAAGTAGAACTCAACTGTGATGTCGTGGTCCTAGGATTAAATATTAGATTTAGCAAGGTAAAATGATCGATTAAAGGAAAGGGAGAAGATTGCTATGGGAGACAGGACTTACGTCGATAACCCAATCTCGGTTCCCTCGACTTTTATCTCTTCTATAGCAGCACGATACGGCGCTAGGGTGAAACCCTGTGAAAGTGAAAAGAGGGCTTGTTAGTCTACTGGATTAAAACTTCGAGACTCTGACTTGCTTTCCTACATACCATCTGGTACATTTCGATGCCATTCCGAGCATAGATTTCAGCTACCTTGGCCTGGTATTCACGAGTGAATGCCTCGTTTTCTTCAGGTTTGTTCTTCCGGTTTGCATAGACCTAAAGCGTCATCCGAAGCAAGCAGCCTGGCGAGGTACTTCTATGGTTTCCGGCCGCGGACATGATTTCAGTATTTGTGAGATATAAACCCCGGTTGCATGTACGCAACTAGCGGCGTCACCTTTTACGTGTGACAGTATTTACGTGAGATTATCCGTGGCTTGAGGGGTCTCAGCTACTTAAAAAGTGTATGTGAGTTCTCGTCGCAACGTCGTGGATGTTATTATGTTAGCAGCCGGGATGATGTTACTGTGCTATTAGCTTTGGATCCATTAAAGAAAGACTTTTCATATGATCTATGATCTATTCTAAAGTTCGTAAGGAAAATATTACTTCAATAAGTATGTAGTTATGTGTGAGAATTGGTTTAATAAAATGGTATAGCCCCTTTTTTATATAACTCCATTAATAAGGGGTAATGTGTTACAATTCTAAAAGATCGAGTAATTGGAATCATCCCCATGAAAAAAGTAAAAACCAGGTATTCTCCATTCTTGCTGATGATATATAAGGTGAAGCTCATTTAGCCCGCAAATAGTAGCATGCTTCATGTCGTTCAACCCTACGTTTGCATTTATATTTTCCCCTTTCCCTTTGATCAAGTCATCTGATATTTCATACCTAAGCTTTTAATGAGGTGGCCGATAAGAGAAGAATGATTCATTCGTTTTACTTCTAACCCGTTAGCTGATTTATGGAGTACCATGAAAGCTTTCAACGAGCTCGTTAGAGCTTTTCTGGGTTTAAATTTGGTTATGATTATCATATGCGTAGTTAACATCTTATTAGGGTTATGGTACTAATACTTGATAGAAACTGATGTCATTGTGATGAATAGCCAACCATTACTATTTGATAATGGATGGTTAGCAGGCCGTTCCTCGGGTGGGTTTGGTTGCTTGAGCACTCTTTGATGCTACTGTGCAGTGTGCACCGAGCAATAGCAGATGAGAAAGTGTGAGCGGCGCAGCATCTGAGCCAAGGCTTTGTCATACAAGGCGTGGGTGAAGAGTTTTCTGCTACTATAAGCAAGGGGAGAAACACTGTCTCACTTCGGAATGATACGCCTGGGGACTACGATTCTAAGACTATTCGATTTTGAAATCACTCCCTATTGATCGTTGAACAGATGAAGTTTAGGTTTGGATTGGGTGATGTTGGCCACATATATTGCCATTAGATATGCCCCCGGCTGGAAGACTCACCGCCACAAGGTATTCACGCGGAAGAAAGAGCAATATAATCTGGGAAATTTGATGACAGAGACGCGTGGCTACTCCAAATATATAAAATAAGATATCGCGGTGGCAAAAGTTTCAGAAGAAAATAGCAAATGTCCTATCCCTGGGATGTATTATACTTTACCCATGTCTAGAGTTCTATTGACGTTGCAACGCGCCCGCACTTTATTTTGCCGTGCTAGCTAGCTGTTGAAAAGGGGCGGATTATATGTGGCACATGAATGGTCAGTATTGATTCGGGCAGCGCTCTGAACAGCAAAGTCCATACCTACCATCTTTAGGTATGTTGCCACTTGGGCATTGTGTTTGATATGGGAACCCACAATAATGGACCCCCTGAGAGATAACCCCGTATATGTTTGTGTTCGAATACCAACGGCCTATTATCCTTGACTGATAATCAAGAATCAGAGTCTGTTAGATCAGGGATCCAGACAGAAAGCCAATCGGAGACTTAGATAGCTAAAACTCAGATCTCTCAGGTTCAGGATATAACTGTATTTAGCTGTAGTTACGCCATCTTGCAAGGTTGGTTACGGCACTGGTAAACAGTAAAGATTTCAAAGCCGATTTAAAATAAAGGTATCTAGGCACAATGGATGAGTGCTGGGAACATTTTGATCGATTTTCTTTTTAGATATCAACCAACCTTTGGCTCGTCTTCTGAATTCTCTGGATTTCGAACAATTCCCATTTTATGCCCGGGTTGACCTGACACCGAGGAAAAGTACCTACTTAGGATGAATCACTCTTCCAAATCATATATCGATCCTGGACAATTAAACCAATTTTCAGACGATAAATCAACATGTTCGTTTTCTAAACATGGCTATCCTCCCGAACTCCCTTTCCAGCCCCAACTACCACCGCTAAAACCCCTGGGCTACACGGATGACAAGGGCTACCAGAGACCGAAAAATGGTGTCAACAAATGCAACATACTGGATAATTTCACAGATCATAGCTACGGAGAAGGCTCCGGCAGAGATCAATACGTGACGCTGCCAGTAGATTTCCATTACCAAAATTCTTACCCAACAACCGAAGATCGCAACGATTCAATCCAGATACTGAGGGTAGGGGGGAGCAAGAAGATACAGGATAGGAACATAACATTCGAGCAAGAGGATCCCATGCCCATCGGGCCACGTAGGCGCTCATCGTCGCGGTCGAGCAGCAAACTTACCAGCGAAGACTCGGGCCTCGACAAGCGCGAGCGAAACCGCAAAGCAGCTAGCAAATGTCGAAAGAAACAGAAACTAGCGAACAACGAGCTGCAGGAAATGGCGCGGGTCATGGACAAGCATCACGACTACCTCATCGCACACAAAGCCTCCCTGGAATCGGAGATGATTGGTCTGAAGAACGAACTACTTCTCCATGGATCGTGCGGTTGCCAGCACATCAGCGAATACCTGATGCACGCCGCGAAGAAATTTGCGAATGGTCGCGAGGGAGAGGTTCATGATAGTAAAGAGCTGGCACCTTACTACGAGCATTGCATACCATGAAAACTTGAGCGGTATGTAACGGTTACGAATAATGACTGATACGAAAGGATGTTTTATGTATGAATTGGACTGGGGAAGATTTTGCCATGAATGTACGAACTTAATAATAATCAGATATACCCATACCTTGATTCATTGGGAGCTCTCATTGTCACAAGCAAGCATTTATTCCCAAAGTCCCCCTTTTCAAGCATATAATGGAAGAAGAAAGAACAATCTACTCTTAAAATGGTGCTAGATAGGGTAATTGTAAATGAAACTACCTACGAGACTGTTGCCGTATGCAATCCTAGAATATACTTTGTATGTCTATGATACAACTATGTCTTTCTCCAAGCAGGCGAAATTATATAGCCAGCTTCGGTATAGGCTCCAGATAGTCTCAAGAGGTTCACACCATGTCTTTGCTGGTAGTCTCAGATACATTTGCCTCCTCTTGGTGCTTGACATCCTCATGGTGAATCTCCTTTTCGACAGCTTTCGTCGCAGCGTGGGCGCGGTCTACGTCCTCAAACACTATTTTTATTGTTAGCCTATATCTTCGGTCAAGTTATGATCAGGGGGTCAATACAGAAGGCGAGCTCTTCTAGAGTACGGTTCGAGGTCTCGGGCCAGAGCCACCACATTAGCAGGGATTCAATGGCAATCCAACAGCAGTACACGATCAAGAATTTCCAGCCAATACCATTGACCGGGTCTAAACCAATAGGATTGACATTCGTGCCGAAGAACTATATGTGAATTAGCAAACCCACGACCCTATCATAGGTAGGACGTATGGATGTTACCTGGGCGGCCTTTCCGAAGAACTGGAAGATTGAGATTCCGCGAGCTCTCATAGCATATGGGAATATCTCGACAAGGTACGCTGGAAGACATGTTAATAGACAGCAGTAACTCGTGGGGGTTTTAGTACTTACTATATGTAAGCGCATTAAACCCGATGTTGTAGCATGGTTGGTACGCATATATCCAAAACAAACAGAGCTTTCCGGCAGCCTTCGAACCCGACATGATGGCCTCGGCTGAGCTGATAGTCCATGCTACATAGATGATCAATATTCCAGAGATTGAGGTCAAGAACATCGTTCGACGCTTGAACTTCATGACTAGAAGTGCCGTGAATATGGCGCATACTAAACCCAAGCACTGGTTCCCGATATTGTACTTGGCCTGGAAGGATGGGTCCGTGAAGCCGATTAGGTTTAAGATATCTCCTAGGTAATAGGATATAACCACGTTACCGGAAAGCTGCGACATGACTCCGAGAAGTGAACCAATAATCACACGACGTCGGTTTCCCGGCGTCTTAATCATGTCCATCCAAGATCGTTTCGAATGTTCAAGTTCAATAGCGATTGTAGTCTTTATCTCTGTCATTTCTGCCTTCGCAAATTCCGAATCTTCGTTTCCTTCGGCGTGATAGGTAACTAGAACTTTAAAGGCTTCTTCGTATCGCTCTTTGCTTATTAGAAATCGAGGGCTTTCGGGTAGGAAACTAGAAGATATAAGCAAGGACTTTTGAGAAATAGGTTACAGAATCTTACAATACAAGAGCGACTTGTAACAAAGAGGGGGACATCTGTAAAAGGGAAGGGACTCTATAATGCCCGTGTTAGACTAGTCAACAGTTTGATGTGGCCTCTGGGCATTTACCTCCAAGACCTATGAACAGCAGAGCTTGTTAGACTTTGTATCAAATGCCAAAGGGTTCATGGTTTCTAGCATAGACTCACCAATCTGACGGGATTTCTTGCGTCCCATATGTTATAGCCGAAGCTACGATAGCTCCAATGAAATAGGCCGCGTTGAATAGAGATGTCAGGATCGCACGCTCCCTGGGATATGCAAGCTCTCCGATCAAACTAGATCCCGCAACAACGGCATAGGGAAGGCCAAACCCAATAATCAATCGAGAAACAATATACATCGCGCCTTCGCAAGAGTTAGTTTTAGCAGAGTATCTATATAGGGGCATTGGTCACTCCGCCACGCACCGTTGATGGAAAACCCCTGAATCAACGAGCCGATGATCATCATCACACTACCAAAAAAGACACACCATCTTCGGCCGAGGTTATCGTTGAGGAGTGGGATAAAAGGGAGACCGATGACGGCACCAAGAGGTAACGCAGAGGCCAGAATGCCCTTGTAGCCACCTGTAGGATGCCCGAAAACTATAAACCCCCCCCCTAATCAGCACTCCTTTTCTGTTAGCCGGAGTCTTTATCAGAGCTTACAATTGCCCCACGCGGGAACTATCTGGACGGCGTTGATGATTTGAGAATCGAATCCAGAGGTCATCTCGATTCCCATTAGACATGGAAATAGCATGAAGTACAAGTAGCGTAAGTTTCTCTTCTGGTACCATGGGACCTTATCGTCCATCGCCATGCGATGGACGATATTGTCCGTTTGAGGGCCGGCGCCAACCATTGTGTCGAGTTCTCTCACGGATGACGATACTGAGGATTTGGGGTTGCTTTCGTCAAAGAAACAGGATTCGACGAGAAAAGTTTCATAACTGGTGCAGTTCTGCGGAATCGGTCATGGTGTTGATTCATATATAACTGAACTTCTAAGCTCGGACCGATTGCTCTCGTAGGATTCGGCGGTTAATAAGGCAATATCAGCTTATACCTAAAGTTACGCAGAAATCATAAGAGTTTACGGATGTCTATAGCCATTTTCCAATTTAGCCGCCAGGCCTGATTGCGAGCTCCATGATAAAGCACCAACCGCAAGAGCATAGCAGATAGGGAACTCCGGCTTCCATGAGTTTGGTATGACAGACATGTTTCCATTGGTGAACAACGTTCCATTGCCACGTCCCATTTCTCCAAAATCGAGTCCGTTCGAAAAAACGCCCCCGGAAGCACCCCTCACAATATCCCGCAATGCCTCCGTTATCCTTCGCTAACGGTATTACTCTCTAGATGTTATCCAGACTATATTACCCCTATATTAATCCGTTATATATGTTCAATTCAGCTTCCTACCTTGAACAACAGGGCTACATGGGAAAGTCCTCAGCCTGTCAAATCTCAGCTTATGCCTTGGCGTTGAGTTAAGGGCCGGTGGACCCGGGTTAACGGGTAGTGAGATCCTAGGGTTCATATTAATATTTTCCGACTGTACGGATCTGAGCTTGCCAAGAATCTCTGCGAGACTCCCTAATCCCCCCCTTCCCCCCTCTCGCTTAGGAGTATGATATAATCAGTCTAATGGAACTATTCAATAGCAGCAGTTAGAATTATCTCATGAAAATTTAACAGCTAGTATAGCTACCTCTTCATCCGCCAACAACCTTTCACATACTCCCGCCAATCATACGTCCTAAGTCTTTATTTTAATCGACTGTGAAGCCAAGTTGATGAAAGCGGGAAAAGAGCAATCTTATGATATAAGAGTCATACCATAAGTAAAATTTCCACATTTCTAAGTCGTAACAGGTTACGTTCTGACTCCTTATCGATCCCCCTCTAAATGAAAGGTCATACTTACTCCGAATTGCTTCTATCTCGGAGTAGTTATAGCCTTCCATGAAGCTCAAACTGATATATATTCCAAAAGCAGACCAGTAGATATCAAGGCCCCTGTAGCCCAGAAGCCGTAACGGAACCACCACCAACAACTCGTAGAGTCTGCGAGATCGACCATAGTGATCATCGCCCCTAGCGAAAAGGAGCTTCCGATGACTGACAGGCAATAAAATGGAAGGCCTAGCCCCCCATATTGACCGGCGGCGCTGAGGGCGAGGATCATTGCTCCCAGAACGCCGGAGAGCCAAGGCTTCGTTTTGTCTCCAAACAAAACAGCGAGGCTTTTCATGCCAATCTTCTTGTCGTCTTCGATGTCCTGGTGGGCGTATATAGTATCGTAGATGACCGTCCATAGTACGCATGCAAAGTAGAGGCACGTGGCTGACTTGTCCATGCTAAATTCTGCATTCGCAAAGTCGACAACGTAAGGCATGGCACCAAGAAAAACGGAACCCATGAAGACTCCCCAAGCCAGCCATATCCCAAGAACGACTTGGGCAAATTGAGTGTGCCGTTTAGCCCAGGGGTAATAAGCTGTCGGAATCATGTTCGGGGCTGCATACAGCGCACCCTGCACAGGAAGGAAGTAAAGCAACACGAGTGCCGCCCCAAATGCCTGCGTGACAGCGAAGATAAAGGCAGAAAGGGGTGATACAGCTCCTCTTGGGATTGGCCTCTTTCTTGTCCGTGCCACCAACTTGTCTATCGGGGCATCTATGAGATCGTTCCAGATGTGTATAGCATTCGAGAAGAAAAGACTGCCAAGCATCATAACCGTGCCCGCCTTCAGGACTTCCAATGGCAAGGAATTCTGCATTATGGAAGCATGTAGGAGACCGAATAAATGAGGGAAGTAGATAAGAAAGAGGCCGGCAGGGGGACTGAGCCGTGCTAGCTGTACATATGGTATCCAAGAAGGAGGCAGATAAGAGACCCAGCCACCAGCATGATTGCCTCCATATTGCTTAGCAAGCTCATCAAGTTCACCAGGCTTTTTGGCCTTCCTCTGTAAGTTCTGTACTGGAATGCCGTTTTTACCGGCCATGGTGGTTTCTGATATAATGGCGTATAAGTAGGTAATTACTGGTAGAATGTTGGTAAAGGGCTCGAAAGAAGTTATGAAGGTAAGGTAACACATAACTCGAGGGTTACCAGCGGGGTTTTAGAACATGATTAAGAAGGTTTCACCTGAGATACATGACGACTTAGAACAGCTTGTCATGCCTTCTACCTACACCGATAATGCTGTGTTGTAGTCAAGGGACTGCCTTCAGGTACAGTACAGGGTGTCTTGGCATGGACTTGTATATAAGAAGGACTTGCCCCCATCACTCATTCAGTTAGATTGTCAAGTCAATACATACAATCATACCTCATATACCGTATCTATTAGCATGCTGGACGTGGATTTCAGCGTTATGCGAACTCGAAACTGACAGTTACAATGTGGATGTATGTGTTCAATCGGTACCACCAGCAGGTAAGCCCCCTATTCAGCTCCTAATAATCAAACTTGGTATTTTGATAGGTTGGATGCCCAAAGGACCCGAATCTACAAACCATTACAGCCATCGCAATCAATACAGGAAACCTGGGTTGGCTCGCGTGCTCTTCGTACTAATACCCCTCAAATGCTAGCCCGTGTGTATAAATTCGTTATGAAACCCCTGAAACCTCTCTCGAGACTAGAGGACCCCACGATGCGCGCAGCGGCCGAGGATGGTACTGACGTGATTGAACACGCAATCACACGGGAAAAGGATGAGCGAGGCTTTTACACACTTCTAAATAAGGATGCGAGCTCACCAGAGAGTAGAAATGTGGAAAAGCAGCAGAAGTTGTGGTTCAAGACTGTTGAGTGGGCTAGGATTACAAAAGACAATACTGGTCTGAAGCTTTCTGTTGAGTAGCCTTTCACCTGAAGCTTATTTGGACTCCTTTTCGAAGAGAATGGTCTCATTATCTGTACCTACGTATGTGGCAACACAATACAAATTTAAGCATTCTTTGAGCGAGATGCAAACCGCCTCTGAAAACTACTTGACTCCATCCTTTTACAGGCCAAGTCCCAATCTGGCGTCCATTTACGATAGAAATGCTGGTATCCCAATATACTTCCAAGCCATCTACCAAGTACGATGCCGCTCACCCGGGCAATGCTACGATTGAACGGTATCCCCGATGGAAGCGATAGATAGATTCCGCCTGAATCAAACATCTAGATATTTTGAATAAGCTTCCTGATTATTACATCGTGGTTTAGAGTAAAGTGAGGGGCATATCTTGCTACTTACACACATGACTTAGATGAGATCTACTTTCGCGCCCAGGCTGGCAAGTAACGTCACCACTGCAACGCCGTGGCAACCAAATGGTGGCCACCACGCTTGCAACGCAACCCATATAGGATTTTTTTATATTGCGCAACCTGCAACGCAAT
>MU388330.1:0-90192 GCA_022578535.1 Jackrogersella minutella
CCCGTACGGATCTGTGCAGAGGCTGAGCATCTGATTGGCTGATTTTACAGGCGGTCGATATCTAGGGGAGGTCCATTACCCCCCCCCTTGACTTATCTAACGTACCGTTTTGACAAGTATATACCTATCATATGTATTGTACAACACCTCCGAGTCTCCCATACCCTCCCTCCAGATTGAATCCCCCAAGATTCCTTCATAAGCACTTAGATAGATCACCCATCTAGTAGTTCATACGCGCTCTCGAGATAGAACAGTCAAGAGTCTAGGTAGGAGGCCACGGAGGTCAACCTCAAACCAAAGCCCCGTATCGATAGCCCGTAAGCATCGCCAACCCTTACTAAGTCAAGCCATGAAACAGCCCACGCCTCAATCCCCCAAAATAATCCATCCGACTAGCAACCCATCGGGTAGGTCTAAGCATTATCATTCATAGTTCAGACCAACATCGTTCAGAGAAAGTCTCGCGCGACGAGCTGCCATATTCGAACAAGGCTTTTGCCTTTTTTTTACTAATACTAAATATTGTCTGACTGCAATACGTCAAGCAGAAGATGTGTTGTCTTGAGTGGCAAGCAGGCTTAGTTAGTTCAAGTTTCATACTTGGACGCGGAAAAGACGTGGCACGATCTACGTGGGGAAACGGGGAACCCCTGCCTACCGCCTTGCATTCCGCAGCAGCTTTGCGATGGGCTGATCGTTGAACAGACTCGCTCCCTGTGGCACATTATGTCGTCAGTTAGTCATGTGCCATGTTTGGCAAGGCATATCTAATGTAATACATGCATATCCATATATGTATGTGTATGTGTATGTGTATGCATATGTAAGTCGATTATTCACGAGTGACGATGGACCCTATCCGATGCATATGCCTTTCATTGGTAGAAAAGGGGGATATCCTAATCCAAAGTAGATACTAACTACGTAGTCGTCCACATACAGTATGTAGGAGTAGGTATCTATCTATAGATTGATGAATAAACAGACACGCTTCGGCCAAAGAAAGACCCAGATGCTAATTCAAACCCGTCGTGCCATTATGACGAATTCCTCCGCGTGTTGGCCTTCCACCAAGTCACACCCCAACCCGGGGCGAGCTTTAGCATGAAGAACTAAGGCGGATCGACCGTCCTTGTTTCTTCGAGCCAAACCTCCAAGTACTAGCAGACCAGTCCAACTAATTAAGGTACAAGCAAATTCCCGAGCTCTCGATTCTACACCATCCAATTGAAATAACTCCGTACCGAGAGACAGAACACGGTAGAGTGTCTCCCTGGTAACGGACAAAAAAACGCATCAGCGTCCCGGCTGCCAACAGAAGTGCGAACTTCATAACTGCCGAGCAGATTAGATTCTATCAGTCCAACTCTTACGCCATGTGAATGCGAATGACTCGGCTTCGAAGCTCAAAGGGTATCGCACAACAGCATGGCACGGCCAATTCGTGTGTAGAAAAGAAGACAAAAATAGAACATCGTCCCCCCTATTCCCTAATCGGGTTTGAGAGGATCAAGGTTCGTGTGAGATTAGAACGTAATCCAACACGCGCTCGATCGTCCGACACAGCCCACCTACACACTCACACACACACACACACACACACACACGTCCACCGGTTATCCCAAGAAGTCCGTACCCCGATCCATCATTCATATATCCTCATCCACTCGTATCTTCGTATACATTGTTGAAAATCCACCCAACCACGGAGAATCTGACAGGGAAGGGAACAATGCGTCCGGTCCCAACCTGTGTGAACATTTTCTGATCCATTTTGGGGTATCCATAATTTTCGGCCTTTTTTTTCGATAACGAAGAATTCAGACCAGCAAAAAAGTGTGACGCTAGGATATAACAGGATGAAAAGATGCAAGACGGCATGACATGCTAAAATAGTTCGAAACGTAAATGGCAAAAAATCGCTGTCCAATAAACCAAACAAAAGGTAAAAAAAAATAAACCCGTCGATGTCTTCAACCTGATAAAACAGGATTAGTCGAAATAATCATCGTCCTCCTCGTCATCATCCTCGTTGTAGCCCAAATAGGGAGGTGCGTAGCGATCATAGTGATCATATGGATCATCATAATGGCTGTAAGTCGGAGGACCTGGAGGATACAAGGGCGGCGCCGTGGAGCGTGTTCGAGAAAACGATCCGGCCTGCGAGCTAGCCCGAGTTCTCCTTTCCGCTCGATCGCCTCGGCTCTTTCGTTCGTCACTGTAGTTAGAAGCTGCATTATCGCTACCACCGCGAGGTGCGTTACGACCGATGTTGATGTCGCCACCATCCTTGCAATGAATCTTGGTGTTTCCGACTTCAATGACTGCACCCATGGGAAGTTTGATAGTGATATCATCGTCTCCACTGCTAGATCTCGTAGTCCGGGTGGTTGCCGATTGCTTGTAGTCGCTCTCGTCACGACTTTGGCTGCTGCGAGTTGATCGGCTACTACCTCCGTTCTTTACACGCCGAAGGGCCTCAGCCGTTAGTGGTGGCGCAGGTCCTCCGCTGACATCCTCCTGATACCGAGAGGCATCACGTACCTTCTCTTCCAAGTTGTAGAACGAGTTTCTTCGGCCGCGGGATGCTGGCTCGAGTTCGTAAGCACTGCCAACCTCATAAGTCGAATCGGCGTCGAAACTCTGGCGCCTTTGTCGAGACGAAGGAAGAGCACCAGAGCCGTATTCCACCGCATCACGCCGAGCCACGGCTTTGTACATAGAAGGATCCGCGTCCAATAGATCGTCATCTTCGAACCCGACAGACTTCCTCCTCGAAGCCGTGTGTGATGGGGGTGGTGGGCGGAACACCAATCGATTTGCCGGCTGCGTAGAAGCTGGTCGTGCAGGTGGTGGCATTCGTTCCCTGTCTTCGTGGTTCTTGCTTGTCTTTCTCGCTACCGAAGTCCTCCGCGCCAATGCCTTCTCTTTTGTCGGCTCATACTCGATGGGCTTCGGAGGCTGTTGGAATCCCATAGCTGATTGTGGACGTCGGAATCTTGAAGCTAGGTCCCTGTTAGGAGGGGGGGGCATATCCCCGTATATCGAAGGAGAAGGAATAGGTTGGTGGACTAGTGCATGCCCCATTGGAGGTGGATGAGGCCCGCCCATCCACGGAGCAGGAGGGTACGACGGAGGAGGAAGTTGTGAGGGGTGCGGCGGTTGGTGTGCATATGCTGATGTCGACATAGGTGGACGCTGTCCATAATACGACTCGGGCCTAGTACGAGCGCGAGGTCTGGAGGGTGCAGAAGAGACCGCTTTGGCCGGAGGCACTCCGTAGTAACTAGACTCATCAGATATTCGAGATGAAGGCGCTGGAGCTGTCTTGTTTGAGCGGGCGCTGGGCCGCTTCTGGTTCACAAGAGGCGCTCGTCTCTTTTCTTCCTTCATCTTGAGTTTGGAATCTCTCCTCACTAAGGGTTCGGTTGTGTCGGAGTCTGATAAAGCGGTGATGGGTGGTTTAGATTCTTTCCTATTTGAATCTTTGCGTGTTTTGCTGGTGTTGGGTTTTTCTTTAGAAGGACTGCTGTGTGCGGTGGAACGGGCGTATTTTGGTTCGGTACCGGGGATGGCCTTGTCGTCGTCGTCCACCTCTTCAAAGTATGCAACAGAAGGAGCTGACTTCTTCGCCATGCCGAGGGCGAGGGCTTATGTGCCTGATAAGTGAATCCAGTCACTGGATCAGGAATGGCGGAGCTGTCCTGGTACCCAACGAAGTGGGTTTCTGAATGCGTGGCAGTTGTGTGTCCTACTACTTGTACAGTGCTGATAGTGTGGAAAACCTAGTGCTTTTTGGATGAGTCGGAAAAGGAAAAAAGTAATATGTATGTATGTGGGATGGAGGATCCAATGTAGGCAAAGGTAAGGAGACTAGATGACCGGGGCCCAGCAGCAGACCCCAAGCGTCCAAGCATCCAAGTCTGGTCAAGTGGGGATCTGCGAACAGACGTTTGTGGGCGAGACTTGTAGCGTCAGAAAGTCGGGGGGATGGGGGTATTCGAATAGAGTAATTGATTGAAGGGAGGGTCGTAAGAAAAAAGAATAGCCCTGGCTGCGTGGGAAGCAGAAAATAGAAAAGTTTGGTTTTCAACTTAGAGATGCAGTTGATGACTGCAATGTCCCGCAGTAAAAGTAGAAAAGTAGGGCGAAGGGGGGTCAGACCAAGGATGAAATATTGAAAATATCTGATGTTGACTTGTCTTCTTCTCTTGGTTCTTTCCTCTTCTTTTTTTTATGTGTGTATGTATATATGTTTCTTTTTTCTTTTCTCTTTCCCTTATTCCTTATTTATTTTTATTATTGGGGGGGAGGGATGAAGAATCGGCGGATGCTTTGCATGGGAAACGGAAAAGAGGAAGGGTGTTGCCGGGTTGATAGAGGAAACTCGCAGGTACTTAAGGGGGGCAACTTCTTTGGTTAAAATGTTGTACCCGGGGATGTATATGTACCTAAGTAAGGTCTTAAGGTAACCACTGGCTGCCCTGTCTCTCCTGCACCTGCTCCAGTCACTCGCTGTAAGTGAGCGCGTACCGACTGACTTGTACAATACATGCAATACAATACATACACGTAGTGTACTGTTGCACAATTCAAAGTATCAAACTGTACAAGTACGTTGAAGCGGGCAGGTGGATATTTGCAGAATATGTACGTGTGTATGCTGCGTACATGTATGTGTGGAGAGATGAAGAAGCAAAGCAAAGCCACAAATCAATGTAGATAAAAGGGTATGTACCGGTTATCTGTAATAGAAGACGAAGATGTGTTGATGTATATCGAGGTATCCGGGGGTATTATGTAGCTGCTTACTTCGATGTTGTATAGGTAGCTACAGTACCTAGGTAACGGCTGATAGGAATAGATGGTAGACAGGGAAGATAGAAGACGGGAGATGAGAATTCAATGTTTATTGGAATTGGTTGAGAGAGAAAGGCAGGGACGGGATCGAATGGTAACCAGTCCCCAAAATCCAAATCTGTAAATGTACCGGTATGGTATGTGTTGTAAGTCGCTTCCAAGGTCGTATGTAACTTTAGTTGCTGCTTAGTTGTTGTTCTAAGGTGGCACCGAAAAGTCGTGGGATTGAATTTAGTATCGAACAGGGAATACCGTTGTCTTCTCCTCGAGTACCTGGGTACCTAGGTAACGAGGGGTTTCCCGGCCGTGACGATTTTATCGATATGGTAATAATCGATAGGCGAAAAAACTGGAGAATGATACTTTTTTTTCTTGACTTTCCAGCTTTAGGGTCTCCGTTTTATTTTCTCTTTCGTTGCCCACTCAACCCGAAGTCATTATTTTTCTTTAAGTGCTTGCAGAAAAGGAAGGGACAGACAGTCTTGGCGGGCTTGAAGAGACCCCAGCGTATCCTTGATTTATTGCCAGAAGGATGAGGGCGTCTAGCCGGGTTCGGAGTTTAGATGGTTGAAAATTTCGATGTTTTCCAACCTGAGCGAAAGAAAATACGGTAACGGTACCCAACGGTGGGTCAGGTCACAGGTCTCCGCAAGGCGACAGGGTGACAGGGCGACAGGGCGACAGGGCGACAGGGCGATAGTGAAAAAGGATTCCACAAAAATCTCTCTAAATCGAGAATGTTCCTAAGGGGATAGTAATGACCTATCGAAACGCCCGCCTCGTTCGAACCGATGATTACCGTTCGTCCTCTCTTACTCTAATAAATGGCGTCCCAAGACAAGCCGAACCCTGTCGAAATCTTATGAGGTTCTTATTCCGTTTGATTTCTTCGAAATAACGTTTTTATAGCCTGCGGTGTAGTAGTTGCCGAGCTGCTTTTATTCCGGAATCGATTGGTAACGGGTCAATGTTGAGAATCCGTGGGTCCAGAGGAAAGTGTAGATCTTACTATCCTACGATAGTCCTCCGTTGGAAACGGGTGTTCCCCAAATCGACCATACAACCGGTACAGTGGCGACGTTATGGGCGTATGTACACTAGATGGGCATAAGATGTGATGGGCATCCCGCGCAGAGTGGGAAAAGAGGTTATCCGTCTTCTTGGGAGGCGAGAAAGACAATCAATCGAAGGGGAAGGTCCACTGACAAGAATGAGATGCAGTGCTGCTGTCAATCCATCTAATCAAGTCCCTGGTTTAATGCCCGATTACATATCTCATCCTTTGGGTACCAATAAGGCGCCGGGAAATTTAAGAAGTATCTTTGTATGAAGCAAACCGTGTCCGAATTGAGTTATATCCGGCTTGCTTTGGTTATCGTCACTTTATTCGTGGGTAATCCTTCAGTTCCAACTTGGAAATAAAAGCAACGGGCCGGAATGGACAAGAGCGAAAGAGATCTCTTGGACAACGAGCAGTAATGATGATGACGATGGCGTCCATTTTGTGCCCTCCATGGAATGCTATTTGCTAGGCAGGCAGACGGCAGAGAGAGTCACAGAGAGAGTCGCAGGCAGAAACGGGACGCCAACGCACCATCCCAATACCATTCCTAGTTCTGAAAGACTAGGATAGGTACCAAGATCATGAACGCCATTGGGCAGCTCCGATTAGTATCTGCAAGACTAATGCAGTGTTGAGAGCCAGCATCGTCTTTCATAGGACTAGTCGGGTTCGAACGATGGTATCGTATCCATCGTCTACGACGCGGGGGAGTTATCGTCTACTTTATTCCTTCTAGGCATTCTCTCTCACTGCCGCCTAATCTATAGTTCCGAACGTATACATTTTCTGCGACACTGCCGGATTAAGACAAGATTACACCATCGGGCATAAAATACTCGACTTGTAAGGCTAAATAGATCCTATCCGGGTGTTTTCCTCATGGCAATCGGCCCTCTCCCGGGAACCGAGACCCTATCACCGAGTTGCTTCCGGTTTTGCGCCGTGTCACGGACTTTTTGTGAAAGACCACGGATGTCTTGAGAATATAAAATAAGCGTATCTAGCGACCTGTTGCACTTGAAACGATAGAAGTGCACATGCTCCTCAAGCGTGGGTCGGATAGTCCTACGAGGCGAGCCTCGGATCGCGACTTGCAGCATCGCTCGATGTCTCACTGATATGTATCTCATCCTCTCATTAGACGATCTCAGGTCAATGGGCGATAAGTTGGCCAATGTCAACTGCCACTCCTGGCATCGCGAAAACGGGCAGTCTCGGAACGATACTGTTTCCTCGGTATTGGAGAACGCCATTTAAAAGAGAAACGTCGATCTTTCAGAAAATCTAGGCGTGTGTAGGGGCCAAAAATTTTCACATCTGTTCAGTACATGCAAGTTGATTGGCTCTGGATATGTCTGAAGAGTATTCTGGACCTCCCTCTTTGTGACTTGAGGACCGTGCCAGCGATGCATGTCATCCACCCAGACCAAATCCTATCCATACCTCAATTTGTATTATGGAGGCGAACCTCAAATGTTTCTTCCTGTATCCCTTCATGATGGTAATTGGGGTCCTTCTAACTAAATGTCTGCTAAATATATGATTACCAATGAGTGTTTTGCCGCAGCATTTGGTTTTGAATCGGTGATCATCTCTTGCGCATGAATAGAACTTCTTTTAAACACTTAATATAAAATAACAGGAATGACGGGTCCTGATCCATATGTACTGTGGAAAGAGATCGTGCTATGATAACATGACGAAGCATCGCATAGCATACTATGTATGAGTCACTCTCCGCTCTAGGAGCCATTGCTCGCTCGGCTCGGTACTGGAAAATCTTCTGGGTGCGTACTGCTAGCCATTATTAGTGCAGACACGGAGCAGGTACATAACGAAACAAAGCATTGACGCAAGTGCAAGGTTCAAGATGCAGCACGACAATCTCTATCACTTATACGGGTAGATGCGTGATCCTCCCATGGTTTGTAGTTGTCACTTACGAGCCAGATCGCCAAAATTTTCAAGCTAGCTCGTAGCCTACATACCTAGTAGCACACACACACACACAAGTAAATGAAAATGTAGGAGTAGAGTGGCAAGTGTGGTACAGCGCAAGTCTGAGGCTCACGTACACGACAGTGCTGCTAGTAGAGAAAAGCACCTCTAATGAGTTGATACTCTAAGTCAGCCGGCAACACAACACTTTTTTTTCGGTGAGAATCTGGGCTGGCATTCGTCGACCTGGTCGAACACGATTGGTACTGCACACCCGGCAAAATACCTACAGCAAATTGAACCTGTCCGTCTAGCGGGTCTGCCTTGGCAATTGGACGGACGCCATTGGAGCGATAGAGCTTCTTTCTCAACTGGGACACCACCGTGGAGCTCACCGCCTTTTTTCTTCAAGGGGCCTCACGTCACTGTGCTGAAAAATCAAGGGGAACAACGCCACCGAAGTAAACACTTCAAGCTACTACATATCATATTTTCCGATACGCCGAAGGAGTGATGCTCATTTAAGCTGATGGGAGAGCAGACGTACTTCATCCTCAAGAAAGGCCGTAAGAATGCCAACACATGTCGGTCATGTTGTGCGATCTCTGCCACGCCTCAATCTCGAATAGCCAATTTGACTCTCATGTCGGTAACGCCGTATTCACCATGCAGCTAGGTTTCGAGGTTCTCATTTCCAGACCTATGGAGGGTTCTGGTTAGGATTCGCAGGTCCTGTCACTGTCTTTAGATCAGCCTACAAGAGTTCTTATGAGTTGACACCATGTACGATCCCAATATCGTTTCGTGGTGAACCTCATTTCAGTGCATCGAAGCAGGGAACCTAATCTTTGCCCTCGGATAAATGATAGCGACAAGAGTCGTGGGCGTAGTCGACGCAGTCGACATTTGTAAAGGGCTGGCGTGTTATGCAATGTAACGCACAGTAAGAGAGAGATTCAGTCTCAGTTCTCATGAACAGACTATTTCACAGAAACCGTATCTGCCATACATCAACTACAAAGCGCTCGCATTTTGATAGTCAGAACTAGGAATCAATGCTGACAGGCGAAGCAAGGAAGGGTGTATCACGCATTGATGCCAATAGCCTCGAGTGGTTGGGATGAGACTGACGGAGGGGACTGCAACATTTTGGAGCAAACGCCTATGTTAGCAAGTCCTCATATTCGTATGTCAGCAATAACGTCGCGGCGTGGTGGTGATTGCCACCATAGTTTTACTCTATCCGACGAGAGATCAAATATGAAATATTAGGCGCCAGTTGACCTCTTGATACGACGTCAATCTTGTATTATGGCTGATCTCTGATAGATGCCTTTCAGGTTTCTAGTGTGGGGCCTCAAGCATACGGTTCGAAACGTGAGCTACGCTCATTGCTCTGTTGTTACCGTTTGAAAAGGGTTGTCCTGGATGATTAAAGCCACCAAACAAATGAAGACGGAAGCGTGTCAGAGCCAGCTTAGAGGGTCAAGCAGTTGACAACCTCTAGTTATCATATTGGTTCTCCCTAGACGTTCATGTCTTGGAAGTGTATCGTCATCTATTCTTTGATGACGAACAGACTTAACGGCGGCTACTCGTATCAGTTCCCCATCTTACCCATTGAAAAGCTCATGTAAGTGAAAATTCGTCAGGTATTCATGAGTAAGCCTGTTGCTTAGCTCACACTTTCTGTAAGAGAAACTGACGAGATTTTTCTCTCTCATCTTATCCCCTCACTTCGGGCATGGCCCAAATGCTAAATCATGGTCAGGCACAAATGTCCCGCAGAGGAGTATGACCGAATTATCCCCATACAGTTGCATGGGGATATTCATAGCTAGGATGTCTGATAATGACCACGTTCCTCGACAGAGTGTAGATCATCAAGGATTTCTCTGGAAATCCCACTCCGGCGTCCATAAGCGACAGCGAACCTTAGGCAGCATAGCCGGTGAATGGGTTTTTTTTTCCGGGGTTTGCTGCCTTGTGGTATTTGAGGGGGGTAAGTGCCTAACCATCATCTAATATGGCACCATTTGAAATGCAGCATGGCTTGGAATAAAAAAGAAATCCTTGGTTAGGTAGGAAGTGTTGAATATTATCCCTTCTCGTGAACTCGCGAAGTTCAAAACATCCTTTCGACCAAGGCCCTCCACGTCAGGGCGAGCTCGACGAGGTATATGAGACATGCCGGAGGGTAGGGTATCGAGCCTGTAGGATACCGTACGCGTCATATTTGCAGGAGACGAACTTCCAACAAGCTCGTCCCTTGCCACGGATGGTATCTTAAAGGCCTCAAGTCGATCCTATCAGAATGTCATTCAGTAAACTGTTAGGTGGTATCTGTTAGTAAGGCTTGACCGGATCCTGTGAGTACTTCAGAATTTGACAATCAGGGTCAACAACGTAGCGATAAAACAAGTTTCCCATGATATAGTAGGAATAATATACTACTCGTAATATCGAAGGATGCTTATATGAATTTGTGCCTAAAAGAAAGACATCGATTAAGATGGAAAATGGAAAAATGGTCGGGCGACTTCAGCTTGTCCTAGATAGCTGATAAATGGATGCACGTGACCTTGGATTAATATCAGAGTTCTTCTCTAAGCCACAAGCCACACGCCCTATCTATCAGCTAACCGGCCTTAGATAACTGCTAAAATTTAGCTGCCTACGAACACCTGAACAACCTTTTTTCAGCCCTACCACTTAACCTTGGAAATAATCGAGATCCCATGGATCTCAAAAAGTCAATCGCCAATTACCTTTGCCGACCCTGCAGTGATTTAGACTCATATCCCTTCCTTGTACGATATACGATGTGCAACTTCAAGGGATGATATGCAGGGTCATGGTCGCTAAAGTTACTACTTGTAGAACGCTCTGCATTCAGGTCATTCTCTACGATGGAGATGTCCTGGCTATCAATTTCGTCTGCCAGAGATCACTGCATCGTACCAGCATTCTCTACCTCGATTTCTTTTATTTTGCCATTTTCTATCCTCCACTATGACCTCGGTGACGTCAGAACGTCAGTGACGTATAGTATACCATGAACGGTGCTTTTACTCCGTGTATACCTACCCAAGTAGGTATTGTGAGCACATATGCATATGTACACGAGACCACATGGGTCGATGCTAAAGATATCAATCCAGATCTGGCGCAACCTCTTGGGACAACCTTGCTGCTTGCATTAGCAGAGAGACAGGTTCCAACCACACCAAAAGCTGATCTAGTCGAATCCTTAGTTGCGTCTTTAGTCGCGGCTGTCAAAAGAACCGGATCGATTATTGAAGACTAGCTATTGACTATCTCGGAAACAGGTTAAACAAACTATCTCCAAGTACGCTGTCAATCCTTCAAAATGTGATGGATTGGAGATGACCACCAAGTGGCTTGTCCGGCACTGGCCGGGGTTGTATCAATGCATTTTCAGATGCCGGCATGGCTATGATTTGCGACTTTGTTGCTACCATAATCAAGACAATACCCCATTTCATATCTCGTCATCTGATACAGCTAACCGGTGCAGAAGAACCAACGCTACTTTCGTGTTTACATGTTAGTGCTACTCCAAACCAAGAACTAGCCACATCCCTTCCCAAAGGAGATTATATCAAAAGGTGGTGTAGCACTTTGACTATCGAGCGAATAGCAAATCAATGCCTTCTCGACTATCACTCCTGATGATGGAGTTGAGGGAGAGCTCTTCCTTGCCAGCGCTAATCTTAGATTTACTTCATTTACCTATGCTTAATAGCTCTAGGTATTGTCTAGGGATGTAGGGGAATAATAGGTAACGGCTATGATAGCCGCCTCGAAAATATCGAGCCCACCGTCGCATAACCCGGGCACTATATCAAATGAAGGACAACTTGAATCAAGATTCATCAATGTAGCAATATCGACATTACAAAAACTTGCGTTCGTTGGCTGTGCCGCGTTCGAACTTCATGCAAGGTACGATGCATGCGTATTCGCCAATCCAAGAACGAGTCAATTCGATCAAGCTTCACCGTATCGTCAAATCACAAGGAGACTCACGAGCCTCAAGACGTCGCAATCACAAAAAAAAAACCTATAGACACCCTTGAGTTACGGGTATTTCGGTTCGTAATGATGCATACAGCACTGTCAGATGTCTATCTGACCGAGTAAAAGTTGGTGGCCTCGATGTCTTAGAAAGCTGGGCTTATGCTCTCTCACCTTTGGGTGACCCCCACCCACCAACCCAGACTTCAAATCAATTCACACACCATCTCTGACGCGTGATGCCCTTTATGGAAATCAGCTTGGAGATGATTGTAGTCTGAGCCTTCTACGGCTCAGCCCTTGGATGAATCATTGCGAGATAGCGTCTCCGCTCACGAGCTCCATCAAGTTCCAAATCGTTACCTTTCCAGCTGGGAACCCCCAAGCATGACCACCATCTTTCTCCAGCTTGCCGATTCACAAGGCAACCTTTTTAATCTGCCCGGTGACTAACATAATTACTGTACACCTTCTGCCTAGCGGTTAGTATATATTCCACGGCCTCGCCGTTCTTTCGCATTTCCCCCCTTCGTGCTACTTTTGTTTCACGATCTGTCACTTTTCCCTTTTGAGGTGGTAGGCCGGCTTCATATTTTCGCATTTAAGATAATTCTTACTTGAGCCGGCATGTGCACGGCGACTCTCGTTGAGGATAACATAAGGCTTTTCCTTCAGTTTCCTTTAGTTGTCAATATAATTTTCTGGGAATGATCACGTCGTGGGATTCAATATTTATTTCCGAATCCCCTCTTCTTTGGTCTCATCAGCAATAATTACTACTATGCCTTTATTACCAACCCATACACCTATACGTGGACTTTCGGAGCCGTCCTGGCCTCCGAGCCCTAGTCGCCTTCCTCCATCGTTGGAAGATGATACCAACTACGATACCAACTCAACAGATGAGGATGAGCTCGACGCCCGGTGGTCTCATGAGAATCCCATGATGTATTTTCTTACACCACCTACTCCAAAAAATGAGGACCTCGAATTTGATTTCGAGTTTGATGCTGGGATCGAAGACGCAAATCGGCCCAGAGAGGTCATCCGAACGGTTTCTCCGTCCACTCTCGATGGTCTCAGGAAATACAAACCCAAAGATAAGCTGGCAGACTGTGCTGTCCTAGATGACGACGAAGATGACGATGACGATGATGAGGACTATATTCGATTCCATCCTCATGGTCACACGTCCCTTCCCTTTGGGTTTGAAAAGTTCTTTGACCAAACCAGACCCGCCTCTACCATAACATCACAAACTACCGAGGCCTTACTATCACCAGCCTCGTTCCACGTCGGGTCACCGGGAGGGCGTCCAGCAAAGCGTTTCGCACCGCCGCGACGTCCTCTCCGAGGAAGGTCGGCCACTCAGACGCTTCAGCGACGCCACTCATGGCGTGAGCCGAGCCCCGACGTATACTCCATCGACGAGGAGCCAGAAAAAGAAACGATGAGCGAGATGGGGTTGAGCGTCGAGGACCTTACTGACGACCAGGACGGCAAGACGCACCCAATAGACATACCAGCTGCAAAGCTACGGAAGAGGGTTCGGTTCGTTTTACCGGTTAGGGATTAATATCCAGCATATTTCTTTCAAATCTACGTTGTCCATAGGGACACTTCAGCATACACGGGTGCATTGGGCGGCGTTGCGGATTCTTGCATTTGCTTCATTTTCATTATGGTCACGGTTGCATATCTACGGGGGTTGGAAATATCTAGCATGGGATGGAATCTCAGATTGTTCGGGCTTAAGGGGATGCTTAGGGATGGAAGCTCATACTGAGATTTAGCCATATAACATACTCTACCTAATTTACCTGCATATTTTCTTCTATATTTCACTTTCTTCTCTTCTGTGTGCAACTTCATGGTGAACCCCATCAGTTTCTAGCCCTATAGCAATCGTGAGCAGGAAACCAAGATTTGCCCAGCTCGCTTACGCATGCAGCAACGTAAACTCAGCGTCGATCCGGAATTTGACGTACTCGTTCAATATCTCGTCACTATCACGTCTTGCTGACACACCACCACCACAGTGACGAAGTCGACGCGAAAACACCAAGACGCGCGCTCGCATCCATCCCTCGGATAGACGCAGCGGCTCGTCGTAGCGTCCGGCCAATCAAACCCGCACTCCGGCCACCTTGCATCTTTCCTCGCCTTCGTTCTTGCTCGGATCGTGTCGAGCCCGCGAAGTACGGTGTGCGATTCTTACACAGCTCGAAATGTAACAAATGGTAGAGAGGGTAAGTAGCACACACACACACGCACACATAACCCAAAAGGCTGCGCCTCTCTCCCAGCCCTACGCAACGCTTGCCTGCTTACGCTATTCCCCGACGCAAGCGCACGCGCAGGGGGTCCGCCGTCACACGACGTTCGGTTCCGCGTAATGCCAATCACGGCATCCCGACGCTCCAGCAGCGCTGGACCGTTTGGGGATGTGGCGGGTTCCCAATGCGGACGGCTGGATCAGTAATCAACCAATGGCACGGGATGGGGGTGATGGGATGGTCGAGATCGGATATACAAAGACACCTGGGTCTTGGGTTGCTTGACCGCTCATCCTGGGGACCGCGGGCGCATGCACGTGGGTTGCGGTTGTGGTGTGGGTTTCGGGCGACCCGCGCTCCTGGGTCGATGGGGCCCGTTTACGTGAGCGCCGATGGGTGAGCGCTAAGGGTTCTATGATGAGAGAGCTCTTATATAAGATAGGCGTGGGATGCGTGTTTGTTTGGTCCTAGGACTCTTCTATGATTTGAGTTTAGGTCGTCGACCGCCACTTAGGTCTAGATTAACCTGGTAGGTACTCCTGCGTAGATATTATTTTTTTGTGATCGATGGGGTTAACATCTGACTTTGATTCCAGACGAGTGAATACTTATCCTAATCCAGCTTGCCGTACGGCCTATCGCCGCAAGCTAAGATCCTTGCTTCTTGTTCTCTCTCAAGTTATAACATATGTTGGCTGATATTTCGTGCGTAAGCCATAGTACTTTATATTTCTTCATGTCCGCCTTTCCTCCCTTGCGTTAGAAGGATTATATTCGCCCTTACGCTGACTTCATCTTTGATGGTAAGAACTACGGCCATTACTACATTACTGTCACTATA
This sequence comes from Jackrogersella minutella, assembly GCA_022578535.1. Classification (NCBI taxonomy): domain Eukaryota; kingdom Fungi; phylum Ascomycota; class Sordariomycetes; order Xylariales; family Hypoxylaceae; genus Jackrogersella; species Jackrogersella minutella. Next base: position 15,020 of record MU388330.1, read on the forward strand.
ATGCCCCCGACAATAACATGTTTATTCCCTGTCAGTTCTACTAAAGCATGACATGTGAATATTACTGCTCTCGCGAAAGCAACAGCTTAATAATTATTATTAGCTAATATCTATCTCTCTCAATAACACACCTAGCCGCCAGTCACTTCTTGTCCCTAAACCTCGGTGAAAATAACCTGAATCGTACACGGAGCTCCATTTCACGCTTCTTGATCATCTCAGCATATGCAGGATCATCCTTTTAAACATAATCGAGGTGTCATGTTGTTGTAAATGACCATGAATTACTTCGGGGCCCAGCAACTTTCTGAGCTGTGGAATCTTCCTATTTTGACGACATGCTAAACGAAATGATATCAGCAGGGTACCTTTCGGGAATCTACATTAGATAGAGAGGTAAGCTGACATGGACCGTAGAGTGCTCATATGAAGTAGAATATATGGCACAGAAAGGGATTTGGATATATTGGTATTTATGCTTAACACTGAGCTCCTGACCATGATCAGAGACCCCTCGCCCCCGCTAGACTTACTAGCATTTTGGGTTTAATATCATCAATTTCCATACTCATAGATTTATTTTACAGGTGAATTACTATGCTATCGTCGTCTGTGGGAGATAAATCTTGCAGGAGAAAGCTGCCACGACACCCACTAGTAGCGCTGCTGGTAATAACTTGTTCCTCGGTAGCTGACGTACGAGACTCAATATAATCCAAAGCACCGTACCAGCCTTTTACCTAGAAATAGTCATAAGTTTCAAGAGTCTAGCCACCAGGTAGTTACATTGACAGTTCGTAATTGGAATATGTCTTCAGGTTGATCAGAAGCCTATGGAAAAGTCAAACATATTTTCTTCTTTTAGAAGTCCCAGCTAAACTACTTCGATCTTTTCATGTCTTCTTTAAGAAATATCTCAGTCAAGTATCATATCTATTTCTACCTAATGTAAGTGCCCATGCTTCGTACCAAGGAGTATATAACGTTATCAACTGTTGGGCTGGGTTAGGGTTATGCTGTTTGAGGGTACACTCTTGCAGAACGCTACAATAATAGCTTCCGAGGTAAATACTCTTCTAGTTATATTATGGGGTAGCTGACTCACATCATCACGTTTAATGATATTGATTTCATCCTTTAAAAATAGCATTGCCTTTAGATAAACTCGGGAATGACTAAGTGGCCCTCGTCACTCTCGTTAATTCCTGCTAGTTGCAAGTGCTAGTACCTTGGTTATAGTAAGATTCATCACGGTAAAATCGCGGCGTTCTTGTTTCTCAGTGGCTTTTAATTCGCACCTTTCATAGACTTATTCTCAGACGGGAGCCCTTTTCTTCTTGTTTCCCCTACTCAGTGGGGATTATGATTAGCGGCCGTCAGGGGTAATAAACGCATGGAGAAGAACAAATGAAGTACAACTTAAGTGAATGGTTAATATTCAATTGGAATGCAACTTCTGTAAGTGCTATTAATGATATATCTTGTAAGACTACCTGGTTCTCTGTAATGTGTGAAGTAGTTCCGCGTTGCTACTTGTGAGCCCCTGGACACATTTATTGCCTGAATCCGCCTAGTCCCATCATTGCCGATTGATATTTCCATGTATTTCTTCGGTGTTAACAGATCTAACAGGACTGCGGCTACTATTTGAAGATAATGGGAATCTCGACGGATAGTCCTTGGCTCACTGTCATTGTGACTATTCGGCTCTGCATGGGTTGAGTACATCTAGTCATAGCAATAGACCCGTTTTCTCATCACGGCGACTGGCCTATAATCGCCTATCGATCCGCGGGAGTGGCCATGTCTCTAATGAGGACCTAATGGCTTGAATTGTTAGATGTGATAGGTGTTCAAGCCAGATAGGCTCTTGCCGGGGATTTGGATTCGAATCGACTTATTATTGTGTTGGAGATAACGGAAGTCGAGACCTTAGTCGTCAGACGTCCTCCATGCATTCGAGTCAGGGGATGAAGAGCTCTCAACGACGTGGCCAGCCAGCTGTGCTAACTCCCATATTAGTTTCCATTTATTGCCAGAAAATAGTCTAGCTTGGCAATCTAGATATTTCAAACGTTTACACAATCACCATGAGCCCTTTAATGCGGCCTAGGTAATGAGACTTATGTATGCCTGTTGACCAGCTTTCGCCATAGTTACTAGGTCTAATGAACAATCAACCCGGAAAATCAAGTATACAGTGGGAAGAGCTCGTAGAGGTCTCCCTCATTCGAAGCCCATTGCAATCGATGGATGGTTGAGAGAATGTATGATATTGTTCGTGCTCAAAGATTCCTGGTCTTAACAGAAGAAGCATGAAGCATGACATAGAAACCGAGACGGGGCAATCACAGTGTTGCCTACATAGAATCAATGGGAACTTTCGCCGAAGAAGGTAGGATTCTCGCCACATTGCATTTCATGTAGTGAATACATACCTAGTTGTTGGCAAAGTTCGCAATCTCTGCAATACAATACAGCGTTATGATGTGACGCGACCCAGCTAGAATACCTAGCCAGTAATAGACAGCATTAAGTATAGTGAGTATGAGTATCATGTACGATGGATCGGCGGCATAGCCTCACGAGGCACGTTTGTGAAGATCAATGCCAAGGCAGGATCTGGTCTAATCCTACTCCTTCGGTGCTGTGCCAATGGAAGTCGCAGTGCCAGGTAGCAGTAGCAATAATACCGGTACTGCAATGAACCATAGTGACTGCCTGGTCTTACCAAGAGCCACTGATATGGTGGTGACAGTTGTAAATGTGCTAATGTTTTCGAATACGCCGGCAACATAAACCCATGAATCACATAGCGATACCGCTAGAACTTCTGATATGGCGCGCCCGCCCCAATGTCTAAAGCAATTCTCTATCGGCTCCTGGAATCCATGCAAGTTATGTACTGGGAGTCTTGATTACACAAAGAGGACATCGACGGTCTTTATACCACACATTGCTGTATCCATTCCCCATGCCCTACTAGGAAGCATCGCTGTGAATATCGATGGTACGGCTCGGGTCCAGGGTATAATTTTGAATCTATTTCTATAAATTCCATATCAACAGTGAAACCAGTGTCGCATATCCCAAGCTGTTATGGAAGAAGGGTTGCTGGTCGTGCTAGATATACCATTGTTGTGGGCAATACTGTCTACCACCCCTATCTTTGATTCACCGAAGCACTCGAGCCTATCAAAGCCTCTAAGTTATCGAGAATAAGACTCAAAACTCAGGATTTCTCAGTACATTGTGGAATTTCGACATGGAATAGAAGCGAGGTCAAACAAGGATGAGATAACGAAAGATAACTTGCCTACCATACCCATTGACAACACATCCCTAAACCGAGAATGCGTATGTAGCGTCTAGCTCGACCGGGACTAGGTATACGACGACACTTATCTTACACGTAATCGTCCTTTTCGCTCATCCAAGGTTCATATTATTCATACAAAACCATAAGGTAAGTAGTGAGATAGCAGTGACACGTAGTCCTCCATCCTCTTATTCGCGTTCGTAGAACTTCTGGATAGGAGATCCGGTAGTACAAGTCATGGCCAATGAAGTAAACCCTAACGAGGGCCAGACCGCTCGGATTCCGAGCCAAGAGCCATGACTAACGCATATTAAATCAACAGGGTCATAACAGCGAGGATAGCGAGCTCTCACTAGAAGCCACGGGAAGCACGGTAAGAGTGATATGTATATTGAATTTTATTTTTTTTTCCAACGAAAAATAAAGGAAACTCTACAAAACACCTCGCTACGAGCACGTCGCCTTCCCTCGCTCCGGGAAGCCTATGGGAGCGACAATCTGTATCGTGCAAGCTTTCGCGTTATTAGTGCACTATACGAGATACCGTTAGCATTAGCTCCGTTGAACCCCTTCCCAATGCCGCTGTTTCCGAGAACAAGCTTCGCTAAGGAGGATTAGGTAAGTAAGTTAGGCAAGGGTTTAGCTTACGGGAGCTCGAGACGAGCAAGATGCTTGTTCGGAGTTGTCTACGTTGGCATAGCACACGTTGGTGTTAACATTGCAGCCCTGGGACACCGGTCAGTAAGAGGGAAAAAACGCGCGAGTATACGTCTTGGCGCACGACTTTTTAAAATTAAAAGAAACAGAAAGAGATACAGCTTGTGGGATAAGAAAACTTACACCGACGATATCCACGACGGCGCCGTAGACGAGGCCCAGAAACACCGCGACGACAATGAAGAGCTGCATTGTTGGCGCGTAGTATATAACCAACTTCCACTACTTTTCAGAGATGTAAAAGCGACTTGGTTCTCGCGAATTGGAGACAGAAAGGTCCGGAAATTAACTTTTTCTTTCGCGTCTCGAGCCGTAAGCCGAGTGAGTCCATTTTGGATGGGGGGGAATTGGCCATGCTATATATGCCGAATTTATGGTACGAGTCGAGGCGCAGCGCACGAGCTTACCTGCCCAACTCCGCCCCCATCGTGAGCGACTGGAGGATTCTTACGGCCTACGGCACATCCCATTCCCATCCCATACAACCTACCTACTGTAGCTTAGGCAGACGTTTCCAAATCCCCATTTCACGCTAAAAATAGGTGGCCGTCCAATAGCCTACCAGCCGTACGGAGTTAGTAAGTCCTACGAAGGTGTCGTGCCAATGTAAGTAATCAAATTCCATGACTTCACCATCTATGCCGTGAAACGTTGTGCCACCAACTTCGTGATTTGCGCGTTCTGGTAGAGTATTACATATGTCTGAAGATCGTACGCCATCGATCCTCCCCATTACTATGTGTAATATGAACCAGGATCTGTCCTACCCATCGAGCACGGTAACTCGTGGGTTAGGGTAACGGTGAACGTATCATATTAGCTATAGCTCGCCTCCGACGTAAGAGTCTCACTGACTGCCAATTATCAATGGCGACAGAAAAAGGAAAACGCGTATGTGAATGTGTTTGTGATATATGCTCATGTCTCTCTTTTAACACGTGAACGAACTCGATAGCTATGATCTAGCGTCTGAGTCAGTACCTATATAATTTCATCAACTTTTTTTGGCTAGACTCGAAACGTCCTCATTGATGCGGCGCATATATTAAGAGGCGTTAAGGGATTGCCGATGGAATATTACTCCCACAGATGTGAAAATGTAACTCGAGGTAATAAAACCTCCTCCTTTTTTTCTACCGACTTAGATACACCGGGGTCCAATCGTTCCTCGCGTTCGTGAGTTCGTGAGGTAAGGCCGAGAGTCGAAAGTCGGTGGTGCCCAGGTGCGTACGACTACCTTGCAAAATTGACTCGCCTACAAGAATAACCTTTTACCGATTCATAACATAGCCCCTATCTTGCCAAATACGCATGTCAATCAAGTGTTTTCATAGGGAACACGAAGGTCTAACGCCACCAAACGCCTTGCCCCTGATGCAATTTCCCCTATGTGAATACAGAGCCGGGGACGTGGCTCGAACAGTGAGCACCCCCGTTTTTTAGTCATCCTCTGCATCTTCAATCGTCACGGCTTTCGCCTTTCCCTTGGCGTCACTACTCGTTGATGTTTCTTGTTCACCACCAGAGTTCTGAGATTGAGAAACCTTGGATCCCGATGCCTCTTCAGCTTTCGTCTCGGGCTCGTCCGTAGAGGCCGAGCTGCCAGCTCCGCTATTCGCAAAGAGCTGCGCATGACCGCCCCAGTTAGGGGCCACCGGCGTCGGCGCAGCTACCTCTGGGGCTTCCCCCTGTACTTGGGACGTAGGTTGGCTAGAACTCTCTTCCGGAAATATCCTAGGTAACCCGAAATTCCTAGCGTCAAAATCCCCAGCGCTGCTGCTTGACGAACGAGGAATCCCAATAGAACTGCCATTCACAGCACTATTGATAATTGTATTGCTCGATTGTGATTGTTGACTGCTGGCGTCAACGTGTTGAATAGGTTGTTGAGGAGCTTGCGACAGCTGGCCATCGAGGCGTTGGAGAGGTAATAGTGACCAGCCGGGAGGAATGGCGACACCATCAGGTAGGTCTGGGCTACCCGCAGGGATAGAAGATGCGTACGACGTGCCTCCATGCCTAGTGATGGTTGGCGTCGACGCGCGAGGGAGAGTGGGGAATGTCGGCATTGGTAGAGATGGATTAAAGCCCTGTGTCGCAAAAGCCGCTTGATAGGGACCCCAATGGACGTTAGAACCTGGCTGTCCAGGTTGCGCGATCGGCGCGGCTTGGGGCTCTTGTTGCATCTGGCGGAGGCGGTTAAGCTCTGCCGTTAGAAGATACATGGTCTGCAATTCTGCTTGGCTCGTTTGCAAGGCCTGCATCTCCTGTTGAATTCGCTGTGAGATATTTTGAAGCTGTGTCTGCATTTCCATGATGCTACTAAGGCCAGTATTAAGCTGAGCGGCGGTAGAGGTGCGGTCTTGGGCCGGTGCTGCTGGTGCTGCAGGGACGTTCGCGCCGTCAAGAGGCATACGGAGTTGTTGAGCCATTTCGTGGATATTCTGGGCATTTCCCTGAGCAAATCCCAACCGAATAGGTCCAAACTGGAACACTCTCATGTTGCCAGCCCCACGAGCCTGCGCCTGTTGACCGCCATTTGCAGCTCTATTGCCTGGCGCTGGCTGACCTGGAGCATTGGGTTGACCTCCGAAGTTCGCACCAGGAGCACCATTTGGCGTGATACCTTCTAGAGCTACTGGGCGTCGGCAGGTTGGGCACACTTGCTGTCTCTCAAGCCAACTTATTAGGCATCCACAGTGCAAGATATGACCGCATGGAAGCCTTTTCGGGCGAAATCGTTCGACCGCACCGGCAGCTGATGGATCCCATAGCCTCATATCTTCTCTGCAGATGATACAAGTGTTCTCACGTGCCAGTTCTTCCGCAGTGGCATCGGGACATTTATATAAATCCTGTAGAGCTTTGCGATATCGAAGCAGGGCACCAAGTCTCTTGACGAACGAATGAGCCGTCATGAAGAGGTCGCGCATGATGTGAATAGGTAGGCCGTAGAACATCATTAAGATGGCAAAGAAGGCTAAATAGATGCCGAGCTTGATAAAGTCTAGATGTATATGTCAGATTGCAGTCGCGTGACAGAGAAACAGATACTTACCCGTGAACAGATCCAGACTCAAGACCCATTGCCCCTTAGATTCCCACCCCGGTACTTCAATATCGGTCTCGTCAATATCGTCTTCGTTAGGAAGCTCTTCCTGCCCTGCGGCTTCGGCTTCTGTAGCGTCGCCAGATTCACGGCGTCTCATGATTTCAGAACGCTGTTCTCGTACCTGCCTACGTCGCTCTTCTAGTCTGTTCCGAGTCTGCTTTCTTACGATGTCGGCTTCAACCAGAGATAGGACGTATCGGGAACCGGTGCGGAACGAGCATGCAGTCAGGATAGCGAATTCAAACAGGAACATAACCATCATATTAGGACGAGCTTGCTGAATGACGGCATTTACCGTGTACAAGAATAACCAGGTATCGTAAACAACGCTTAGCAGGAGGGATATACTGAGTCGAGTGTGGAAGAGTCGTGGGTTGACAGGTGGTTGCTGCTCAAGGACCTCGACGCGGCCTTCGCCTATCCATTCCCAAACTTTTCCGGTGACCAAGGCTGTAAACATGACGAGGAACCAAGCTCCAACTTCTTCGCGGAAAATTGTCATAGCAAGACAGGTTTCGGTCACGGCGAACCATGCCTTGTCGTAGAGCTGCTCAATCTCGACCGGTCGGAGGGGACCGTAACATAATCGCTGAAGGCCCCAGACGAAGGAACCGTAAACTAAGAGAACGAGGTTTATGAGGATCTGTGACCGGGCGACCAAGAATTAGTATTTCGACACGAGAGCAAAGGTGGCGGGGAATTAGAAAAGGGATATTCGCTTACCATGAGACTGAGATTGTTTTGAGATAGGTACACCATAGCAGAATAAAAGTTGGCGCGTTGATTGAATGCGTAGGCGACAACGCCAGCCGCCAGGGCCGTCGAGGTCTGCGCATTGAAGCACGTTTGTTAGCTTCGATATGTGGCTTAAAACAAAGGGATGGAACTACATGAGCATGACGACTGTAGATAGATAGAGCTAACTTACCCCTGCGTACCAAAAGAGTCGCATCGTGACAATTGATGACGATAGTTAGGAAATGGAGAGGATGGTCGAAATTGGTTGATAAATAGCTTTAGGTGCCCATCATTTCGACATGGGATCAAAGGAGTGAAGAAACTCGTTTGTTCGTTGGTACGATGTAGATAGGTAAGGTAGAGTCAGAGGAGGGAGGTTTTGGTTTGTAAGTCACAAATCGTTAATGCCACCTATTGGAGTTGCAACTAATATTTAACAAGCCTGCAAGCTAAGGTTTCCAAGCTATCTGATGGGGGAAGTACCTATGTAACTAAAATAGATACGTATGACGCGACCGGGGCGACTTTTCTAAATTTAATTGGTTGAGCGGATTATTCGGCTCCCCATGCGCCGCGCGGGCCGTCGGTCTAACTCGTGCGCGTTACATACATAAGATAGATACTAGAATACATAGAAACGTCCCAACTTTTCATCCGATTTACATCCGAGCCATCATCACTTACGGAATAGGATAGTATCCATTAATTCTCAAGTTTATACTTTGATAGGGCGAATGTATACCTCAATATTCCCCATCCGATCTCTATTTAAGCATATGCAGTGACCTTCATCTCATAACCGTGTCCGTCGTCAGCGCGATTTTCAGCCTCGACGTCAAACTCAAAGCCTACCTAGGTATTAGACACGTGGGATATTGCGACGGTAATATAGTGATGATTCAGACGATGAAGCAAAAAGGTCACCGTGGCATTGCCGTCTCCTTTTTTTCCCCTGGTAGCTAGTTGCCCGTACTCAGTACGTAATACTTGCTTTGGATGACCTCCATACTTGTATTTTACCTACGTATGGATGTGATAGGGGAACTTCAAGCCTTTTTTATTACTTAGGGGGTAGTTATTAATTGAAGATGGTTTCAATTGTCAAATTCAACAAACTTCTACTCCTCCCCCTTCTTCCTTGTTGAAACGCCAGGCATCTTTCATCATCACAACAATCATTAGTCGTGTTGAGTTTGAAGGCAATCAAAGCTTTGACTCATCAATAATGTGATAACTCTTAATATAAGGTTTATCTGTATAATAATGTCCCATAAACAGTTTATGTCTATGATGACTGATGGTGTGCCCCTTACTTTTTTGTTCTTCCCCCTTTTCGAGATCAGTTATTGCGCTTTCCATATGCGATAGCTCGTTAACAAATATAAGTATGCCAAACATTTGCCTAGTTGCTCATAGTCTCAAAGAAATAAAAACCTTGGAAAAATAAAAATAAAATCTTAATATCTAAGTCAGGTGGTACCTGAATATTGCTCATAGGTTGTTCGTCTAAACCTTTAAAGTTCAAGACTAGGAGCCGTAATTTCCCAAGGCCCTCATGTAGAAAGAAGACATAGACTTATCTACCAGATACCTTCAATGGTCAGTACCTTATGTACCTAGGTAGGTACATCATATATCATATATCATACATTATACACAGCAATCGCGGCGAGGGGCCCTTCCCGCCTTCAAACAAAGGAAAGAAGAAAACATAAAACCTTGGGACATTAACAATACCCATTTATCCCGATTGTCTTAAAGACTTCCGTCTGTACTTATTTCCTCCCTGAAACAACCCACTACCACTACCACTACCACTACCAGCTTCATCACAACTCCGGGATGCAATAAAGCCACATGGTCAACCCAATGCGAGGTATCACCCTGAGTTATTTGATATTGAATACCTGTATCCACATCCATAAATAAATCACATATGTGAGTTCTGGTGATACCCACTCCTCGTACATTGGCCTTCCCTGTTTCTACCCAGGTAGGCACCAGCTACCCAATGACAGTCCCAACATAGGTAGCTTTCTTCCTTATGCCTTCGCCGTATACTAATAATTTCCAACCAGAAAAGAAAAATGAGCGAGAACACTCAAAGCCAAACCCCTGCGGAGGGGCAAAACACCAATCGTCGTGATCCAAGTCCGACTCGTAGCAGTCAAACCCGTGGTGGTGGTGGAAATCGAGGCGTTCAGGGTATTCGAGGGTCCAGAGGCGGCAGAGGAGATAGAGGTAGTAGAGGTAGTAGAGGTGGTAGAGGTGGTAGAGGTGGCAGCTTCGGCAGTAGTGATGATTCACAGGTAAGTGACTTCAATATTGTTATCAACAATATATAGATACTTATTATATATTATAGGAAGTCAAGATCGTAGTGTCCTGGAACACCAGAATCATCTTCCCCCCACCGCAACGAAAAGAGATTTCCCCTCCGAAGGGAAGTCACATTACCCTCAGTAAAGGTGACCAAATCATCTTCCCCGATGGCCTCATAGCTGGCGGCAGCATCGCTATCCAAGGCAACAAGATTTCCCACGTCCCTGCTGATACCTGGATTGTCCTTAGCGGGGCGGCTAAGCTGTCACCGGGTGACCGTGGAGAGATCACTCTCCCCGACGGGATTACTCTCAGCGGTGTCAACAGCGGCTTGGCACTACCGGCCGGCACGATGGTCTACTTTGGCCTCCGTCCCGAGCCCCGGTACCGGTTTCTCACCGAAGATACCACCCTCTCCAGCGAATTCATCATCCCGATAGCTGGCTCCATCACCCTCACCGACAGCATAACCATACCCAAGGGTGGAACCATCCGGCTGGGCGGCGACATTACACTCTCCGGAGACGCTATGCTCCCCGGTGGCGTCATCCTTGCTGGTGCCGTAAACATCGATGATAAGGACATCCCCGCCGGCACTACCCTAGCCAAGGACTATAAGATTTTTCAAGGCATAGACATGCCTGCTGGCACGACCCTCCTCGGCGGGACGGTTATTGCAGCTGGTGTCAAGCTGCCTGGTGGCACAAGCCTCCCAGCCGGCATTACTATCCCACGTCGCTCCACACTTCACCATCCGATGACCTTGCCAGTTACAAAAGAGGAGCAGCCATCAGGTCAATAACTATGCATTCATGCATTAGATGGAGAGAGGTAAATACTAGCCGGAGGGTTACTATGACATCAATTGCCACCTTTACGTCGTCATTCGACTAAGAGCACGATCGTCAGGTTCAGATGTAGTACCGAAAGAGGAAGATAGCCAAAAAAATACAATCCATGGCTGAATTGTTTGGCATTTGGATCCCTAATGCATCACCAGGCCCTGGAAGCTAGAAAATTTGCCTGCCTAAGAATATATTAATACTTGTGACGACTGTCTGATGTATGGATTCCTTCCTACCGAGTAGTAATGATGGGCTCAGATGAAGGCCTTCATAAATCTGTTCGATCTGACCACTTCCTTCGTCCAATTGACACCGGATATGTTTATGGCAATGTTAGGTATCCGAGAGTGCCGTTCCGAGTACCGATATAGATCAACAGGTCAAACTTTGATTTGCGTCTGGAGGCTGCTTCGATATACTGCGTCTAGTCCGAGCCTTTCAAAAGGGTGCGTGATTCTAGAGTGTGATATCAATCCCTGGTTTCAGACTACATCGATAGTATTTTCTAATGATCCTAAAGTAGCTGTCCAGAGCCATGGGGTTTTCAATATTTCTATATCATATGATCTCTGATTGGTACTCTTGGCTAGAAGGATCTTCGAAAGGGGCTCGACTTGAGGACATCCTCGAGAGCTGGTGTATCGTCTTCTAGGTTCCTGCGAGCGTCTGACCTAGTTGAGAATCGAGAGGCCTCGGGGGTTGGATTGAAGGGGGTTAGCTACATAAAAGGAATCGCCTCTGGGACTATCGATGATCGTCGGGCTCTCTCTGCGCTATGTGTCAGATTGCGGATTTCCAAAGACAACAAAACTGTTTCTAGAAGGCTCAAGACTGCATATTAGAGAGAACAACTATCTAATATATATTTACTTCCAAGCTTAAGTAGCGTCGAAAACGATCATATCGCCAAGAATACTTATGCAAGACCTATTATCGTCATCCCGTGCCTCCATCGTGATCATTCGTGGATCCTGGCGAAGAGGCGTACATGAGAGACTTAGACACCGGCATCGGGCATAAGGGCTATTGAGTTGGCATTATCTATTTAACTCTCAACTACAGTTATATGGTCTCAAGATACTCACAAGTGTATATGGTAGACGTAGGATAGCTATTGTAGTATACCATGTAGTCGAGAAAATAGAGGCCTGATCATTCGGGTTTCACTAGCATAACTAAACTTCAGGTAATGTATTGTACGGTGAAGTAATCTAAGTCGTCGCAAGTATGAAATGTTAAGAGACGACACCAGGGAAGACATGTACCGCAAATCGCTGCACTGTGATGATAGGGGAGATGCATCTCTCCACAACGACAACCATGAGCAGTGGATGGGATCATCTCTACGGCCCTAATTCCCAGAGCACTAAGGTGTGATATTTTGAGGCCAACACTAGAAAACTAGATTCGTCATGATTAAACAGAAGGCTTCACACCGAGACCATGTCTAATGGCTTGACAGCGGTGACCAAGATGACCCGATGGTGGTGTGCCTAGACTAAACCATGAATATGCTGTCGGTAACGGCGGAATTTCAAGCAATAGGCTGCATAGCCATAACACACGCGCGAACTAAAATGTACTATAGAGATGTCCTGCAAGGGAACCCCGTATTAGACTAGTGACGCCCTCAATGACCCCCCTTAAGCGCATCAAAAGGGGGCTTATGAGCATCCCCAGGTTGCGCTAACGTAGGTAACTCCGAAGAGACAGACGTACGATTTTGCTGTGATGCTCTCATAGTCTATTCAATAATCATAGAACATGTCTAACGCACCCCATGTGACCTCCAATGGCAACATACGAGACCACAGAGCATCGTCATGATGGTTGTTACGATAGGTAACCTCTTCGCCGCGGCATATACACCTCGGAAAGAAAACACGTTATCCCCTCAATAAGCAGTTGGATACGAGGCCACCTGACTCCTACTCCGGAATACGGCACGCCACGCCGTGGTTGCGTCGCACACACATAAGCCTCGTCAACAAGCAAACGGGAAGAAAGAGAAAAAAAAGGCTCTACGTAGGAATACCGAGGGTGCAAGCTAGCGAGTAGTTGTAATAAGCATTCCTCGAAGGAGCGGACCTGCATCTCTCGTAGATTACGTAGAAGCCGGGAACAATTCCGCTGGCTGTCTGGCAGAGGCGTAGTAGCACATGGGGATGTCATGTCCGTCCTCGGGTTTTGCTTACGGGGCCGCGGTCAACGATTCTGGTCATATTGTCGCGGCGCACCAATCGAGACACCTCTGTGCTTACACCTAACCTAGCACTACAATGACCTCACTAATGCAGCATCACACTGCCCAGACAATTGGTGAGAGAGAGAGAGGGAGAGAGAGGGAAAGACGTAAGAAAAACCAAGCTTAATTTCCGACGGAGACGGGAGTTCCCCTTCCCGTTGAAGAAGCACAAAGACATTGTCTGAGATACGACGCATGGCATGGCGTACGTTCATGTACGGGCAACGCAACGTCGGACACCCCTCATCGTGCGCGCAGCAGCCAGTAGCAACTATGGTGAAAGAAAGAAAGAAAAAGGCCCTCCTGGAGGGTTAGTGTAGGCGGTCTAGAGCGATGACATCCCCATTGCGCATCGAAAACATACCAACCGGCTCCCCGAACACGACTCTCACCACAGCGGAAGCGATATAGCTGTGTGCATGCAGCAAGAGCAAACGCAAGTAAGAAAGCGGTTAGGTAAGTAAGAACGTCGGTCTGGACTAATTCTCTTATTCCTCGAATTACGACTCGTCGAAAAATAAAATAATAATACCGGTACCTAATTCGTATCGACCGCTTTCTACTTTACCTCCAAGTCCACCCGGAGAGCTGCCGTCGGGCAAGGCACAGTTCAAATGAAATAACAATTTGTCAGCGCGTCATATGGGCACCCGCGTAATGCGACTTTGGAGCCCGACGAAGGAAAAGCAAAGGGGAACTTGATTAGCAATGATTAGCAAAGACTTGAGGCTCTCAAAGAAACATCCGCAAAAAGGAGGCCTACCTAACTTCGAATACCACATACCATACACCTGTCGACCTGAAAATGAAGGGAAAAACTATTTTACCATACTCCCCTTGTCCTAGGTACGTATTTTTGTAATAATGTACTGTATTGAGCATCTCAGAGATGCCTGCCATTGCAGTAGGAGCCGCGCGCATGGCAACCCCGACCAACCTGCAAGACATCGAGCGCGTCCCGGGTTGGCTGATGGGATGGAGAGGGGGGGTGGGCTGGCGGGCTCCCGGATGATTGCGATACTGCGGTGCGGGTATTATACTACATTACATTCACATACACTACGAGAGAAGAAATTTCGAGGTCGGCGATTTGGGTACGTACGTGGCCCCAGAAGTTCCACGAGGTCTGAGAGTACGGTTCCACGAATGAGGGCCGGTTACCTGGTATATTTCCTGTAGGCAGACGTTGAGGAACGGCCTAAACTCGGTTGTTATTGTTGACATTCGCTGCTGAACTGTCGCACCTTTTTTTTTTTTTGGTCTGTCGTGCGCTGCCTGTACGGTACGGTAATGTTGGCTATCAGCGGAAGGATAATAGATCGATGCGCTGGAGCGGAGTGCGGGCGGTGAGGTAATCCTAAAGATCTGGAAAAGATCGACGCGCGATGCGACCCTGAGGGCTGCTGAAAATAAAATATAAATCGCTGCCAAGCGATGATCTCGCTTCTGCATGTAGAACCCAATTCACGACCGGGGGAGGGGGAGGGGGAGGGAGAGAGAGGGGAAGTAATACATACAGATTTTTTACTATCTTACTGGGTATTACATATGTATGTACATACTTACTATGGGAGTAAGTGAGATATGAGGAAATTTTGGACCATCGCTGGACGGTGGTCAGTCGAAGGGGTCCCTTGCTCAAGATGAGGCTCAACAAACACGTGTTACGGGGGGCCGCCAGTGGACTTGAATTACCTCAGGTCCGAGGTGGTGATGGGTCCGCGGTGATGGTTGGAGGATATACGGATCCCAAGTCAGACTGGGCCTTTTCTCACCCCCTGAAACGCTCCTTAGCGACCCCGTTATCATGCCGTGAAGCGAAATGTCTGTCATCGTAGCGTGGAGCAATCGCTGTATCTACACTATTATAGCCACTAATTGTGGTGGGGGTTTTTTCTAGGACCTCGGTGTTGTTTTTTCTTCAAGGCCGATATTAGTTGAAGCTACCCTGAATCGGAGCCCAATTCGTGAGGGACTCTATTAACTACAGACTGGCAGGGCGAGGGACTAAACAAAGTACCTAACCCCCTAACCCCCTAACCCCTACCGAGCTCACACGTCAGCCGGGCCCGCATGATCCCCAAATGCCAGACGCGGAGTAGATCTTGCGTCGGCGATCTATATGTCTGGCTTTTAAGGTTAATAGTGTGTTGCGTCCTTAACAAATCACGATGGGATGTATGTACAGTGTAGCTTTAACCATGCGCTGGAAGTGACAACTTAGGACGTGAGGCTATATCATAGCCACTCCGTTAAATATCAATAAATGTTTCCGGTGCATCATCATAAGTCCCTTCGCCACAAATTAAGCCGGGGAAAGGCATTAGAATAATGGTTCGTCTTTCGATACCTAGGGTCCTGAACAGGACTACCTAGCTGCCTAGGTAAATTGGATAGCGCGTTGTAGAGGCAAAAGTCGCTTAAATCTCAAAGCTAGCAAGGTATCATTGCAAGGCGTAATAGTCTCCCCACAAAGGTAAAGATGTAAAAGCTAAGACAGGACGGGAATTGTTAAGCGCACAGCGTTCCATCCGGCGGCAGCTAAGACGGGGCGGCGCGCGGAAACCAACTCCTCGGGTCGACCAGCTATGATACCCTAGAGCGGAATTGGCGGTATTGCAGCGCCCTATTGTAATCTTTGCACCTCTGACACGTTGAAGGATTAAGAGGCTGGAGGCGCTCTCCAATGCGGGAAAGACACTTGCATTGACGAAAGGAGTTATGAGATTATTCAATCTTGGGTCTCATGGTCACCAGATCTGAGAAAAAAATCTATACACCGTGAAGGAATGAGCCTCGGCAGCAACCCACACGTGTCGTGGTAAGCTGTGAGACGTACGCCTAGATCCATCAACATGGACTTTTGATATAACGACTGTTACGTAGGGGGTAGTATTGAGAATTGAAAATTGAAAATTCGTGCACACTTGCACTTCAAAGATTAGGGGCTGTCAAAAAGTCTAGAATTACCATATTGGGGGCATCTCCCGCGCGGTCTCTTACATTGTGGCTTCGTTGATCGATCCGGCCGGTTGGGACGAAGCTCAAGGGTCCCTTGGGCGGCGTGGCTGATCTCAGTGATCAAACCAACCCTACCTATCATCTATGACATCTGGCTGGTTTTTAGGTAAGTGGCTTTATTGACAACCACAAGCAATCCTTCTGGAAGACTAGTGATGGCGTATCGACGATGGTTGCGGTGATTTCTATTAGTACCTACATACATACATTAGGCAGGCAACTTGTTGATGGTGAAGGGATATGCTAGCTTGCCGAGAGTTCAAATAGTTGCCTCCATCTGTAATCATCCTCATGACAAATCCTCCAGCCACTTGTCTATATATATCGTCAGACTATCGTGTTCGTGCCTCTGAGATTCCAGCCGAACAACCGCAAGTTACCGGATACCTATCAGTCAGTCCTTACCAAGCAGCCCAAGCAAGCCAAGGTACGGGACTAGAGTGTGTGACCCGAAGCGTCTATACCCATGTCCGTTAGACGCATAGACACTATCCCTATTGAGTCGTAGATGCTAGACTGAGACATATGTACATATTACTGATTACCTACTGGTCACTGGTGTGTATACTAGGTAATCAAAGGGGTTACCTAGATTCTTCATGGATAGGTAGGTAATGGATTTCACCGTTATCCTGGAACAGGCCATGTCGAAAAGTTGGTTTGCGCGCGCGTGTGTCGATCACCTCCGATTTATAGCAAGAAACGGCGCTACTACCCATATGTATCGCTCTTCGTCAAGATGACATGTCGGACTCGCCCCGTAGTTCGAAAAAGCCCAACCCTTGTCCCGAACTAGTCGAATTCCGGCAGTGCCAAATGATGATGTGTCTGGATCCGCGCCTACGAGACCTTGACCTTGACCTTGAACATGGTTTCTGGTCTTCTGATTCGGTAGATGCGGAAACGGAAGGTCTGGTAACGAAATGCTCGCTAGGAACTTTATCTACATAGTATCTATAAACCATTTCAATAGCAGACTAGTTCGAAGGCACAATCTGTATCTAAAGACTAAGATGTGTATTTATTAAGCTAGGTATACTTAGTATACATATCGTTTTACTAACTGCTGACACAACAGCACATTCGACCATTTTACCTCTTTTTTCTCTGGTACTGAAGCTCACTTCTTAATCGGAGGTCTTCTAATATAGACTGATGCTCATCTGACATCAAGAGGCCTTTTGTCTTGCTTGGGTCATGGAACCGGTGAGACGGTCTAGACCTGTGGCGATCATTTTCCCACGTCTGTGGCACCGTCATCTTTGCATGTAGAATTGTCACTTTCGGCGGTCGTGTAATAAGGTTCTGAGAAAGACATGCATATCTTCAAGCCCGGATTTGCGCAAAACTAGATATTAAATATTAGATATTCTTTAATGACTAGGCATTCGATATTAGACATATTACTTAGTTCCCCAAGCATTCGGAGATAAGAATAGGGGGGTCTTCATGAGAGAATATCTTAGGCGGGTTTCGGTTTCGGTTTCCGAACCGGAGGACGAGGTGGTAGTTTGGGTTATCGAACCATACGATTCAAGGCCGATTATGATTATGAGAATGATCAATGTTGGGTCGGGTTGTGTTGTGTTTCCTACTGTGTTGGTCTATACGAAATACGAGAGACCGGGGATCCTAGACCTCTACTGCTGCTGCTGCTGCTGCTGCTGGGGTTTCGTGTCTCTAAATTGCGGGGGATTTACATACAATACTTAGGTACAGTATGAGGCTCACGAAATACACCCATACAAGTTTCTGCTATGGAATGCCAAACCGATACTATTTTGTTTAATGAGCATCAGTCCATAGGTATGCAAGTTTGGTAGACTACCCAGGCAGCCAAGTAGATATCCCAACATGTAGCAGCCTAGCAGACGGCGTTGAGCTTATGTACCTAGATAGCTCATAAAAATCGCGACCTAATGTGATGTATGGATGGTTCGTTTGGTACGTGCTGAGACACGGCCTAAGTTCTAACCAGTGATCTATGGAGAAATCCAGTAAGGGAGATCGGGTAGGGCTACCGTTGTTACCGAATGCTCGGAAACATGGCGTTCCGGTCATCTCTTATATTAACTTTTAAGTAGTGAACTCATCAATGACGATTCTGAAAAGTAACAAGTAAGAAGTAAGAAGCTTGGCGGACCAACTTAACCCAAGCAAAGTCATCATGACAGGAGCGTGGGCTTTTTTACATAGTACTTGGCTGCTTGGTATTGATAAATACCAATGTTTGTACTACCCTCGGGGCTTGCAGTGGCTTGTGAAGATCCGTAGGAAAGCAGTTCCTGTTTGGATAAACGGCTGGGGGAGACATTTGGAGTTATTGCGAACCTTCTATGCATCCTTCTAGATCTACTACTGAACGCCATCTTGGCTTTCCATGTTTGTTGATTCGTCGCAGGTGTGTGGTTGGTGGCCTCGTCGGGCATCTCTGCAACTCCAGGTCGCCGATGCGTCTTGTTAGTTGACGGGGGACGATGATGATTGGCCTCTGAATACAGTACAAAGTCCCACGCCAATTTACCAGTACATATTTATTAACGCATCCTTGCACAGATATTCCCGAATCAGTTAGCATAGCGATACCCGGTAAATACGAGCCTCAGATCGCAGCTTAGTTTTTATTATTTTCTTCATAGGAGGTGCATGTAGTGCAGGTATCTTGTCCAACTGTGTATTCTTCTGGCTCATATTATTTGCCATCTGCTGTGGATGGATTTTTTTTGGTAATGAGCCGTTACTGGTATATCTGGTGACCCTTGGGATCCGCAGGTACTGCATTTCGTGCCTTATTCCGTCGTTACATTTTGTGTCATCCCGTTTAGATAGCGTTGCAGTCTAACATATGGTGGCTCCGTTTCATCTAAACTGCAAGTGAGATCATCATAAGTCTGGTCCATGAAGTTGAATCGTTATGCTAAGAATGTCAAATGTGCAGTAAGAAGCCCGGGTCTTTTAGAATACAACCAATACAACCATATGTTTTACCGATGACGCCCTTCTTATGATTCCGGTAGGTGGTGCAGATAATATAAGAAGCTATAGCACTTTCAGGGGTCAGGACTCGATACTCTGCTGACCTCTCTGCAAGGTACGCGCGCATATTTCGCGTGGTCTCTGACTAGTTCGTCAACGTGCGCGTGTTTACATGGCGACTCACTCTGGCAGTGGTGGTCGCCCTATTCTAGGACGGCTAGGTGAGTCTACTGCGTAGATAGAGCGGGATGAAGGAGTCTAACCAAGATTAGGACGTTGTCTAGATACTGGACCTATGATGTCTCGCTCAACTACATAGACTATGCAGGGTCCCTGAATACTAAAAGTCCACCCATGATCGTATGCGGAATCTTTTCCGAGACAGGTGCCGAAATGTCTTGACCGCGTGGTCAGTTGATAGCAGGGGAGGAGTTGAGATTCGGTATTAACTTGTGGCCGCGATATTATTTACTCCTATGTAGGTATGTAAGTAAACTGTAGTGGATTTGCAATCCTTCAACCCATCTCCGATTCCTCCACTCTGTGTTCCGATTACAATGGTATACCTTACATAGAAGGTAGCAGAGTAGTATCTGATTATGTGAACAAATGTGGGTTCATCATAGCATACAAGCATACCTACCTAGTGCTAGTCTTGGCTCCATATAACGTCGGTACATGAGCTTTGAAGTCCACACAAGGTTGACTGTCATGATCCATCGTGCGAGTCTGCCTTATGTAGCTCCTTGGCTCTGGGGTCTTAGACTCAACGGCCGGGAAGAAGAAACCGAATTGTACCTTCGCTACCATGTCCAAGCTGTATGGTACAATCCATAACTCATCCATAGTAGCACGGATACCTATGAGGCCCTGTTACGAGCCCTACAGTAGTGTGGGATGGATGCGGACCTCTGGGGAAGACTTACAAGGTTCTTATTCTGGGACACATTCTGGACGCCAAACCCATCTCGTCTAGGTCTCGTTTAAAATTCCCGGATTTGACCAAGCGCGGACCCTCTATCCCAACCTCAACTTCAAATGATCTGCAAGTTCGATTTATGTAAAATAGAGGACATCGGCTTCTAATTCCGCCCGTGTCCATAGACTCCATACAAAAGATGAACGATGGACTAAGCGGAGCGGGGCGGAGTTTAAAATAAATCCCCAGACTTAGTCTTGTACATTGTACAGTATCCATGGGATCTTTCTTGGCTTCTTGGTTGCACAACTTCAACACTTGGTGACGAAAACTAATAGGGTAAATGTGGATTTCCTTTAAAATGGAGTTGCGGCGCAAAATTGACATGACATCATATGTAAACGCCCATTAACTGTGAATCGTGTCTGAATGTTAGAATATTTACCTATGTACGTATCGCAGTAGAGAAACGCATTATCCATTAGTGTAACCGAGAGGATAAATCTCTTAAACATCCATGGATCATTGCACTGGATAGGGATTAAGGAACTTAGATTGGTATTTCCGTATCAAATCATAAATGAAACCCGGACCTAAGCTATTAAGATATCTCGGACTAACCGAAAGAAGTATATGTTACGTTAAACTAGGGTTTCGGGAATGCCGTCTTGGCAACTCTATTTATCTTCGGTACGGCGCTAAACTCTATTAATTTTACCTTTAAGAACAAACAAAGTCATAAGGCTGCGGCTCGCGACATCTTGCCCATTTACATAGTACTATGTAGAATGTTTCTATGCCAATTTAACTTTCGTTATGGAGTAATTTTATCATGCCTTACGTATGTAGTAGGTGCTTACAACTTACAGTCGCATTAGGATCGTGAGACCTTCCGATCAAAGCATCAGATAATTCTCCTTGCTTACTCGACTACATCCTGCCACGTGCGAAGGGTATAGTCTGCCATCGCTTACCACCCATCATGAGAGAGAATAGCTATTTTAAACTTCACACTTAAGAGATACGTATTGTACAGTGCCTGTACCACGGCATTCCTAACTTCCGTTGTTGGACCCGAACATAAGGAAATGATTTCTATTGGAGCAATCCGCTATAATACATGAGATATTACATGGATAGCCCAAAGCCCCTGTTGACGAAGATCATGAATAGCATCAAGGGTCAACGGCATCCCAAGATTGATCAGCCCTATGCCCCAGGACTACGGTAGACTTGAGTCTATCCGACTAGTGCCTGTGGGCTTTTGGGGAAAAGAAAAAATACGCGCATGGGAAAAGGACATGAGGCGACAAATTTGATCACGAACATTACACAGGTTCTCGTATGCTCTCCATAGTGTATTGGCTCAAGATAAAAAGAGAATATTATTTATTTTTAGGAACTTCCACGCGTTCAACAGCCATGTAACGATAATGCATAAATTCTTAGGCCCTAGCCATCTTCCCCAATCATACCGGGCACTGCTTACACCCGGACACTTACAGAGCGGTGTTGAACCAGTTCGCCTCCGTATTCCTGGCCGGCCGAGTTGCCCTTAGACTTACAACCCGCAGGTTTTGTCGCGAAGGATTGTTGTCGCGCAGGGGTCAGAGAGAGTGTCCAGCGAATTGTAGGGTTGGATTGCAGGGACGGATCGAATCCTTCTGATCTAGGGCTTACCTCTTGCTGCCCCTGGTTCGGGGTGATTAATATGCCGTCGAACATTCCATACCATGTGGAAGTCAGGGATCCGCTCACGCGCCGGCCCCCATCTTTCTCCAACTTCTTGTAGCCACGGACGAAACAGGCTCTCCTATCTCGCGCAGGACCGTGTTGGGGCAACGCGACCAATCATGCTACGCCCACATCTTGCTGCTTTGAATTGAAGGGAGGGTTGTCAGACACGGATATTTGATGAGTTGGCATGGCGATACGGTACAATGGCGCATGGGCGTCTGCCGCCACTTAATCAATTGCGAGGTCAATGGAACACATAAAGCCATCCTTACTTGATTAGGAAGATGCATAGAATATTCCGTTTCGATTCCTTTGGTAAGCCATGCTAAGACAAGACATGCAGGTCCCTTATTTTTTTCTTTCTTTCTTTTTCATGGAGGTGGCTGTCAAGCTGCTTACATATTGTCGACGGGAATGCTTTAGGGGCATTTAACAGTTGATGCAATCCAACGCCTCGCGCTGACCCTCTTATAGGGCTGATAGCTTCTAAGCATGCTAGTGATGGTCATAAGCCTCCTAGAGCCTCTATCTAGTTTGCTTTATTTCCGGATGAGGATGGGGACTTGAATTAGTTTTGCTTTAGTGAACGAAGCAACCGATGAGAGTAGCTCGGTTTGATCTAGTTGGAGCAGCCATCATGGGGTATTAGCAGGAAATGCATTGTTATAAGATCGGCGTTTTCTAAGCTAGCCTTGGCTTGCGATTCACGAAAACCTGGTGCATAAGTGATATTTCTTAGTATCATGATCCAAGCCATTCTACTCTGCCTGCTTCTCGGTGGCTGTTAAGCGCTCTGCTGATAATCTAGCCGCGATATTTTCGACATTGGGTGAATATGTTTGTAACAGCCCCTGATAGCCTCCTAACCTTGGCTTGTCCCTACAGTCATTCTCATTGGCGTTGACTACCAACCATATTTTGATGATCATGTAGTTATGTAGTAGAAGGATGCAGAGTAAGCCGAATTCATGCAATGCGCGGCCGTCACGAGGCAATCCTTCAGTTTCACGTGGCTCATTAGCAGTATTGCACATGTAGATATATGAGTTTATGTTGCAACACAGCATGACGTTTTTATAGAGGGCTGTTATAAACTTAGTGATGTAGTATATGTAAGCAGTTTGAACACGATCGTGCGACTACCTACTGGTAGCACATATCCCCGGTGACTAGATCTGGTGTGTATCACATCCAATACTCTCAGTACCGCATTGGGGATTATTACATGTATTGTACAGTATGTACGTAAGAGAGGCATAGGTGTGTGGGTTTAGCAAGGATTTTCCTTACATCAGTTCGGGTCGTCATGAACTAGGCCAAGGCTTCTTTCTTGATATGAGATCTTAAAATCGGCCACCTACTATTTTCAACTATCTTGATGTTCATCATTCCTAGTCTTTAGATTGTTAATTGGCTTTTGCCTCATATTTGACTTGTCACACAAATATTAACCCCCTATTGCTAGTACCATGTAAGTATTAGACTTTCAAGGTTCTTTTTTTAGAATGAGACTAGGTAACCGAGATGCGTAAAAGAACCAATAGAAAATAAACAGTTCCTTGCTAACCAAGTTAGTAGTTTAAGACCCATTTATCTCAGCAGTCGGCGACGTAATTTACTAAAGAACCAATGAATGAGTGATAGTGTCTTTTAAATATTTACATGCTCTAGAAACTTGCCCTAAGAAGCTATGAGCTACATACTACGCAGTACATTATTTATTCTTTACTAAAGTCTTGATCGTCTTAATTTCAATCCAGCATAACACATCACGAACCGTCCCGCTGTCTCACAAGATTCAATATCATTAATAATTCGAGTAACTTTGTACTCCCCGATTGACCCAGATAAACCAAAGGTATGGGATAGTTAATCTTCCGCCAAGGTGAAGCTTCTAATAAAGATTTGTCAAGCTTCTCAACCATGCTCACCAGTAACCATGGAATCCCGGTCTATTAAGTTGCCCGATTTGTCTGTCGAAAACCAGACGTGCGCATCTCAAGCCCCGCGTAATTTGAAAAGTATTGTACCATACATACTATTACCTACTACGTAGTATGTGATTTCTAAGTGGACTGCGAGGGTGACAATTGAATCTACCTACCTATAACCATGTACATAGGTATGTATTAGCTCCATAGCAAGAGTTTGGATTTTACTGTGTTGTACCCCGACTCCCGACTCCGCATATTACCGGGCGCCCGTTGCTGCTCTTCTCTCTTTCGTCTTTCGTCTTCCGAGACCCTACCAAAGAATTCTGGGCAGCCACCGGGATAGATCGAATGAATGTTTTTCTTTCTTGCGGCTCACTGCGTTCTATGCAAGTCTCACATTCACCCTTTGCGTTGCAACAGCTTACAAAAGAGTATTGACCGCCTCGTCCGTCCCGGACATGTGCGAAGCTTAACAGTGACGAAGATAGCTGGATTAGGGACATACCGCCGCTTCAACCAAGATGCATATATTAATGGTGTTGTTACGTGCAGAGTAAGAATGGTCAGTAGAAATGACCCAACCACCAATGAGGCCTCGAGTTGGCACTGCTTTATGCTATGACATATGTTCACGGCATAGCACTATGGGCACTATGAGTCGCTGCGGTATGACCATGTGCATAGTACTACCGAAGGGAAATAGGGGCGGTGCGTAAAAATATTTTGGAAAATCAGTCAAAATTGCGATTGGTTGGTCCTAAGGTTATGCAGGATGTATATGGCTGTGCTAAGTTGTGCAGGGCATTGACAGGCTGGTAAGGACCTAGACTAGGTGCGGTATAGTCTGTATGTCGGTATCGTATACATAGTACTAGGTATACCAAAGTGGGTATCGTACATTTTGGGATGGTATGCCTAGATGTACATCAACTTAACAATAGAATCGGACGGTTTGAAACCTCCACATCTGAGATGACGATGGTTTCGGAAGATATCCATTCTATCTATATCGGCGGGGGGGAAAGAGGACAAAACGGTGAAGCGTCTAATCCTCTTTACCATCTAGCTTCCTCCGCCCTTGGCCATGCTTTCGGTACGCCGTTCCGCACCAAACACTACCGATTCTAGACCCATACTTAGGCGTTCCCAAGACATCCTCTCTCGTCTCTCTTTACTAGATTTAGAATCCCCCGAACTTTATACTCTAGCTTAGGGCATCGCTTCCGAACTAAGAATGCGTGCACTTGACACTTATAAGTTAGGGGCATGAGACATAGGCGTTGATGGGTCAGATTCCAGAAGGTTATCTCGTTATCCCGTGCCGTGGAGGCGCGCCTCAAAAACCACATTTGCCCCATATTCATCCTTATTCTTCGGAACCGTTTTCGCCTAATCGGACATGTGTTAACAAAAGTACACATATTCTCGTGCCATATGCTCTGGGTCGTTGCCCGGATACCTCTTGGTCAACCTAGTCTAGTGCACACGGATGAGATAATAATAATAATATAAAATATGGATAGGGAAAAGAAATGTATACATAGCAAGATGGAAAGAATCAATGCTTTATTTGGGCCTTTTCCTGATAAGGAACTAATTATAGAAGGTGTACTACGTCCTACTACAACTATTGGGTGATCATTGACTGGATGAAAAGAAATACCTGCACAAAATGAAAAAGACCCTCAAGGCACAGCACAGCGTAGGGCATATGTCTAGGCTTGGGATGGAACCGAAACCATGCATCATAATACATATGTGTGTTTCCGTCACCTCTACAGAGATGAGGTAAGGGGACATGTCCCTTAAGCTTCTAAGGTCTCTAGAGCATGCCGTAAAATGCATGAATGAGACATGCTTGCATAGTTGTTGGAAGCTTTCTATCCACGTTATTGGCTTCTCCTGCAGTCTGGATTGATGAAGGTTAATCTAATCTGTCATTGAATTGGACATGTAGACGAACCAGATCATGACTTCAACTGATCTCACAAGCCATCTGGACATAGTTCTCGCAGGGTTCCCTGTCAAACATGCGTCTTCTGGGACTTAGCGTCAAGAAACTGACCCCTGGCCCCTGGGAGGCTTTTTCTTATTCTTTTCTTTTTTTTCTTCCCAAAGGACATTCCATGAGAACTACAGCACTAGTCCAGTTTCGGTACTGTACCTCGCCAAAGGTACTGAGGGCGAGAGGACGACAAATTGGAACCTGCAGTGATCTTTTGAGGTGGAGCTTAGACACATATTAGCCAATGGGATGATGCGAAAAAGGGAAGACAACAACCAACTCCAGGTACTTTCATACAAGCCTGTAAATACCCTGACACAACTTGTACCACTGGATAGTATGATGCCCTACCACCGTCAACTGTCGATGAGCCTAGCCCTAAGCCTACCCAGTACCGAGGACAAGCTTGTTAGAGGCCTTAGAAGAGATGGCAGCAACCACACCACGAGCCAACTTACCGTCCCCATTATTCCCTCTTCCCCAAGACCTAACGGTTGGCTAGAATGCCTACCTGAGACTTCACCCGTGCACGGTACTAGTGCGGTGCCTACCGACAATACACAGTATTAGTCTTCATATAAGCCACTATGTACAAAGCGGTGTTCTCAAGGGCCCCCACTCCACCAAAATGTCATGGGGGTAATGATTTACCAAAATATTCTATCCAGTAGTACGTACCTAAGGCAGCTAGGGTACCCTTTAGATAGACCCCTGTGTCTCTACCATGGTACATAGGCACCGCCTCGATTCACTGCTCTGCCCTATGAAGATCTACGTACCTTGAGACGCAGACGGCTATGTTCCTGCAAGAGCCCAAGTGTATATATTAGAATCCTGAAGCCCCCAAGAGCTTCAACATTTCCTGCCCCCATCTCCATGATAACGGAACGCGCCAAACTCCCTTTCCGTATTTACTCATACTCTTCCCTTTGACCGTGGTAGCTACTTGTCAGCTAGAACATATATATATATATATAATAGACCCTGTTCTATCTACAGTCTACCCTCAACCGACGAAAGAGATCTCCTTAAACCCTCGCTCTTGCGCAGCCTCGTCGTGTGAGATCGTATGTTAAGGGACTGATTAGCTTGGAAGGCGAACACATCACGAATTTGAGAGCGCGCAGTCTCACCTTGACGATTACTCGAGCTTCGCGACTTACATAAACCCTCACGCTCGCTATTTCTGTTCTCAAATATACACCTTCCGCCCCTCCATCGTCCACCTTTACGAGCACCGTGACGTCTTCACCACATTACGAAGCTATACGAACCTATCCTTGGAACTAGCTTGTATCTGGTTAAGCCCTGATATGGTATAAGCTATACAACTGTAAGCTTCCACTTGATCGCATCCACCTTGGGAACCATCCTCCGTGTCCCAACTGAGACACTGACGCGAGGGGGGATAGTAGTAGTGTGAGCACTTTAGCTTGGGATTCCTAGTTATAAATACACCGCAATTCTCTGGAAACGTCAGGGACAGAAAAAAAAGAAATAAAGATAAGATGGCATTGGTCGTCGACCAATCGTACCAGATGTTTCCCAGGCAGGAGCAAGACTTCATGCTCTACCCCGAATCTCACCACAACGGCTTCGCTTCACCACCGTTAGACATGCACATGAGCCCAAACGGCTTCGGTATTCCCCGAAGCGTGCAGGACGACTTCCCTCAGACGGCTGGATTCGAGGCTGGCCCGGCGTACCCTGAGGCACAACACTTCATGTATCACGGCAGACCATCTCCCGGCATGTACCAAGACGATGGAGAGCTGCCGGTACCACCGTCGAACCTCTCGACCGCATCAGCTCCATCTGCAGCGTCATCGACAGTCGGGTCGCCTAGCTCGAACCACGGCCAATTGGCTTACCTTCCCGAGTACCATCCGAATGGACTCGGGGTCCACCCCGGCATTGTTGGGTCAAGCGATTACTTAACAGGAACAGAGTACTCTGCCTTTTCTGGATCAGGTATGGAAGAATTCAGCATACCATTTGAAAAGCAAGCTGGTGGTTTTGTTGGTGAGTTGGCGCGGGTTCTCATTTTTAGATGTTTCTCAACACACCTTTAAACCGCGGCCTTTCTCGAAAGTTGTTGTTTGTGTGAACATTTGATGATGAGATTGAATTTAAAAAGTTGAATCTCGTTATCGATGTCATTTAAACACTGCCAATGTTTTTGAGGAAGGAGAGAGAGAAAAGATCTTAGTCGATGATGTTTTTGCTTTTGATTTTCCTTCGAGCTAAACTACATTTAAAAACTTAAGTGGGACATAGTTTTTTTCGCTGACCGTAAGCTTCTTTTCCACAGATCCTTCCATGATACATCCCGACATCCGCGGGCCTCCCATGCCCCCGCCGCTACAGGGATACGAAGCAAATAGCTATTCCCCTCAAAACACTTATCCCCATTCACCTGCACTTTCTGGTCCTGCATCACCGGCGCCAGCAATGCGCAACGGAAGCCAATCTCCTTACATGCACGCATATCAACAATATAGTCCTTTCCAAGCACCTCCACCACCACCAGGTAGACGGCAGAGCCTTTCATCATACCAATCCCAGGCATCTCATGAGTACGTCTACAACAGCGATGAGTCGGAGAAGAAGCAGAAATGTCCGCACCCGGACTGTGGGAAGGTCTTCAAGGACCTTAAAGCCCACATGCTAACACACCAGAATGAGCGGCCTGAAAAGTGCCCCATTCAGACGTGTGATTACCACGTCAAGGGCTTCGCGCGCAAATATGACAAGAACCGACACACATTGACCCATTACAAAGGTACAATGGTCTGCGGTTTCTGCCCTGGGTCTGGTTCGGCTGCCGAAAAGTCGTTCAACCGAGCGGACGTGTTCAAGCGACATCTGACAGCCGTCCACAATGTTGAACAGACTCCCCCTAACAGCAGGAAGAAGACGGCGTCCTCGGTGAACAGCGGCAAGAAGTTGACAGGATACCCGCCAGATGCTACCGGCAAGTGTTCGACATGTTCGGCGACATTCTCTAACGCCCAGGACTTCTACGAGCATTTGGACGACTGTGTTCTACGCATCGTCCAGCAAGAAGACCCCGCTGAGGCTATTAACGCTAAGCGGCTAGCCGAGGTAGAAGATGACGAGGATGTCCACCAGACGCTAGAGAAGAACCAACTTCCCCTCACCACGCAGACCGTCTCAAACTCGGATGATGAAGAGGATGAGGACATGGTCGAGGAGGACGACCTCGCGGATGAAGACTTCAAGTCAAGGAAGCTAACTTCGCCGAAGAATAAGAAGGGGAACCCACCCAACGGCGTCCAGAAGTCGCGGGGGATGACACATTCGCGAGGCGGCGTCACATTGTCGAGCAAGAGCAAGAGCCGAAAGAACCGCCGCGAATACCCTTCTTCGTGGGGCTTCGACAAGGGCCAGATGACGATGAAGAAGCGAGTAATGGCCGTCTTCGACGGTCCTCGCCGGTTAGCAAAGGACGACATGATGCTCTCCACCGAGCACGAGGTCCGCCTAAAGCTCTCCGACGGCAAGTCCTACGTGACGGACCTCGACGTCAACACGATGAAGCGCGCCACGGCCTTCCTCGATGCCACCGAGGAAGAAAAGGGGCTGTGGGTATCTGATGACCCGACCGAAGATGACATGAAGCGCATGCTAGAATACAGCCAGCACTAGCCAAAAAGAATGGGGCGTATATATATCACATAATCATACTAGTGTATCGATATTATACTATAGCATCATGACGACCGAGACGAAGAATGGGAAATAGCATGACTGGCGCAAGGTCTACTGTACATTGGGATACTTAATGGCATTACAAAAAGAAAAACCTATAGGGGTGGGGTTTTTTGTTCATTCTCGTCGGAGGCGAGGTTCCACCGGCGATCTATAGAAGGGAGTGGGAAACATGCGGAAGCGGTCATATGGGAAGAGCATCTATGGCTACATATAGCGGGCTGGGAATCTTTTCTCATCTTTTTGGTATATTTGGTATATTTTTTGTAGTTGATGATCTGTATCGATACCCTGTTCATTTTTTGCGTTCAATAACGGCGTTTCCCTTTTTGCAAACACCGAAAAATACCTTATCTACTCGGCTTCATTCTTGAATAGAGAAAACACCTCGCTTTCCGCCGCACTTCTTTTTTTTACCTTTGACCGCTATTGCTATTATGTTGTGACACCGTATTTCTGCGGTCTATTCCACATATGATCTGCCGAAAAGATGCAACCTGACTCGAATCTAGGACAAGCTGAGATCTGACTAACTCAGCACTTGGTAACTTGATTTCACTGCTGAGAGTCCGCACCGGCTACCGGATTAGGCTATGCGACTTATCTAAATCTGTATACATGTCTCGAATCTCGACGTATCCAGCCGATTACACACCAAGCTTCCTTAGGTACAGTAATAAGAAGTCACTTGACGCAATCTGATTGGGAGCCCGAGAGGAGTCGGGCGTCCAGTCATATCGCCTACCCCCTCTCCCTCTTTGTTTCCCTTCCCCGAACGAAAAGGAAATCCTTCATCTTGCCTGAAACCGCAGGAGGTTTAAACACAAACAACGCGCATATATGCGAGTTATATTCCCAGCTGAAACGGGAACATCTCATCTCCCAGAACGTCCCGGTCGCAGCAGAGGCGGCCTATGGACGTTGAAGGGGGGGTGGCATATGTACATAGTGCAGATGAAAGGGATATGGGAGGGGGAGGGGATGGATGGATGAATGGGATTTGGCAATTGGTCGGGGAGGCGGTTAATGCTGTCATGCTGACAAAGTGGGCGAAGAAAGGCGTCCGAGGTCCCAAGACAGGAAGAAGCGCGCGCACCATTAGACGATACAATCGCGGCCCAAGGCAACCATTCTCCTCATGTACCATCCATCCCCATACCTTGGTTGCGTCCATCAGTACATAGAGGCCTCCGCGGACTAGGCCGTGGCTTGAGGGGGGAAGGGGATATGACCGTTTCGTGCAAGGCAGGCAGAACACGACCAGAGGCGCAGCACCCGCTACCACGTGTATTTCGGGGGTGACGACATGTGGTTGGCGAAAAGGAGGGGGAGTATAGTATGTAAGAACTAGGTATTTACATATCATTGTACAATAGATTTGGCGTTGCCCTACCGTCCCGCCTGTCCACCCAATCAGGAAGGTTGGAGTTCTTCGCAAGCGGTGAAGAGGCGCAGCTGGCTTATTTGCAGCAAAACAAAACCATGATACCTATAAGGCAGATGCTCTATACGCCGTGTTCTGGAAGTACGGCATGCTTTAGACCAGACATTGACGGATTACATAACATCAAATAACATAACATAACATAGGTAGGTACCGTTCTATGGATTTCAAACGTCAATGCCATGGGAAGCCACCAAATTACCCACTATGCCACCTCCCTAGGCACTTACACAAGTCCGTATGTTTTTACCTATTAACGCAATATACGCGTGAGCCCACGAAGTATGTAATTACGGCAAGAAATGACAAAGGCGTCAGATCCAAGCCGACAGGAAGCCATCGCACTAGTTCTCAGTACTCTATCTACTACATAGTATGTATGTAAGGTCGAATCTCCACCAGGGAAGAGCTTTTTCGAATCATGATCGAATCATAAAAAAGAGAATCAACCCGAAACACGGCCGCGACCCTCTCCTGAACTAGTACTAGGTATCTACATAAACATTTCCCCATTACATTTCCTTTCTCTCGACACCATCGTCGCCAATTATCAACGTTTGATGTATGGCCGGCAGCGCCGTAGACGCACATAACAAGCCACGCCGTCTGTGTTGCAGCGACCCTTAACCTAGCACATGTATGTACATAATATAGGTAGGTATGTACGGATGTATATACATATGGATCTGCTTCTGCATGACTTTTTCCACTAGTAGTACTATGTATGTATGTAAGTATTGTAAATGCGCTGTAGGCGCGCCTAGACGATTACCTACTAACCGGTTAGCTTGATGTCATCTTTTGACACTGTCGCACTACATACACCATTCACGGCGTCGTTGCTTCATACGGTCTGGTCTCCCTCTATTTTTAATCTCCTATTTTTTTTAATTCTTTTTTTTTAACTTTCTATCTACCTACACTAGCGGACTTACATACACTAACAAAACTAGTAGTTTCTTTTTTTGCCTTTTTCCCATCCCATGGATCCTTTCTCGCTCGTCTATTTTAAAGTTGCGGGGAGGGGTATGGCGTTGTCTTGGCTAAAGTCAAGAGCTTATCAGGTTCAATGTTGCTTCCGCGCCGCAATGCTCCAAGACGGATTATTTTCCGTCATGTTCGGGTCCGTCCCTGTAGGTAGTATGTACTTAGGTAACCTGCACTAGTGGATGCAAGTTACTTTTCTGCCCATCTGTAGGGTTACCAGGGTCCAGTATCAAATCCCAACCCCAACCTAACCCCAAACGTGCTCCACCGGCCGAGAAAAAAAGGCCCCACCCCATCAATCTCCGCGCTCGCAGCCCAACCGAGCGACATTTTGCCCAAGCGTCCTCGCAAAGGTACCGTTTCCCACCCCCCTTGCTCTTTTTTTTTAAGCCTCAAAAGAAAAGGGGCAACCAAGGTCTTTAGGCGAAGGAAGGTAAGGATCATGGCGCTCACGAGCCGCATCGCGGTGCAAGGCCCCCCGGCCACGGACCCCGAGGATTACCTCTCCTCCGCGCTAGGCGTCATCTTCCCGGACGACGTGACGAACCAGCACGGCGACGCGGACCACGAGCTGGTCTACATCTCCCCTTACCTCCGGCGGCCCCTGCGCTTCGCCCTCGCGGACCCGGACGCCTGGGCCGACCGCCGCCTCTTCAGCCACTACCTGTGGAACTCGAGCCTGCTGCTCGCCGAGTTCGTCGAGGCCGGCACCCTGCGGCTGCCGTCCGAGTTCGGTCTGGGGACGGTCAGAAGCGAAGCCTTCGACGTCGCGGGGCTGGCGTGTCTAGAGCTCGGCGCGGGAACCGCACTCCCCAGCCTCATGGCCGCGCTCCTCGGCGCGCGGGACGTGGTCATCACAGACTACCCCTCCGCCGCGGTCATGGGCACCCTGCGCGCGAACGCCGCCGCCAACGCGCAAGCCGAGGTCTCGCCGCGCGGGACCCTCGCCCCCGTGACGGTGGAGGGGCACTCCTGGGGGGAGCTAGCCACGCCGTTCGCCTCGGCGCACCGCGGCCGCTACGACCGCGTCTTCGCGTGCGACTGCCTGTGGATGCCGTGGCAGCACGCCAACCTGCAGCGCTCCCTCGCCTGGTTCCTCTCGCCCTCCCCCTCCACGCGGGCCTGGGTCGTCGCCGGCTTCCACACCGGCCGCGCCAAGATGCGCGACTTCTTCGACCCCGCGGCCCTGGGCGCCGTGGGGCTCGAGGTCGAGGCTGTCTGGGAGCGCGACTGCGACGGCGTCGAGCGCGAGTGGGCCTGGGACCGCGGCCTCGAGGACGTCAGCGAGCGCAAGCGCTGGTTGGTCGTCGGCGTGCTGCGGCGCAGGGCCGACGGCGTCGAGGGGTGAGATTGGTGCGTCGGCTGCAGTGGAAAAAAAAAGACTCGGAAATCGGCCTTATGGATACCCCCTCCCTGGTTATGCTGTTATGTTTGAAGATATCAAGCCTGCACCAACCCGATGGCAGGCGAGCCCAACTACGTCCCGCTTGACCAACACCTGAGCCAGAGGGAGATGGCTCTAGCAATGGATCTGGACCGCAGGATCTGGCTCAGACCCGCTGTGTTAGGCACGGACGCGTTGCTTAGCCCCGTAGACACTTCTACGCGCGAAGATGGCGGCCTATGGTTCGGCAGGAGAAGCTGCGATCCAACCCCACAGATATCCTCCAAGACGCCATTCAGGGGGGCTTCGAGTATATGTGAGCCGCCAGGAGCGCGTCTTGATGCTTAGGAAAATTATAGCTCGAACCTATCTGTTAGCAGAAAAGCATGTACGTAGCATATCACAAAGAATAAACACAAAATCACCAATCTCAAACACTTGGAACAAATATGAGGGCCGAATAATTTATCCATTCTCCCTGGCGGGTCCAAATATGCCCTCATATACCGTATGCTATATACAAGCTCGTCCAAATTCCCTCGTGTGCTGTCCTAGTCCATCAAATATCAAGATATATAAAAGAGGAAATGAAAAGGATATAGATAAGATGCTCGCTCCATGCTAGCCCATATGCTATGCAATCTTGCTACAAGATGCGCGATAAATATCATATGCTTTTGGTTTCTTTTGTGACGCGTGATCTTGCAAATGCAGTATTCGGTGCAAGAGGTAGGGAAACGAGAATATGTATGAAATAGATGGGAGGTGCTCCAAGAAGCAAGTAGGGAGGGCAAGCCTCAAAATGATATGATAAAGAGAAAAAGACTGCAGGAATACCCGCAAAAAAGAACATTGAATCGACGTGTGGACTGGGACCATCGCCGCATAAGAAAATAATAGTTGCTTCCTGCCTGCCTTCTGGTCTGGTACCCAGTCCGGAAACAAGAAACAAGAAACAAGAAAAAGTATGTCGTGTAATGATACTGGGTTCTGTGCAGTAGATACCCCTATAGTGAGTCGTCTATCGCATCACTGGTTCGTCTCTCCACTTCACATCATCGTAGTACCAAACGCCAAGCAGCCTTTTTAACCTATAACCCATCGACAATATTCATAGCCCTTCCGAGACAGGCCTCAGTCGGCCTCCCTGTTCAAATTCATTAGCCAAAATGAAAGCCCAGCCAGGCTTCGCCCGAGCTCGAAATAGACTAGACTGTTGTTCAGTCGACTCCTTCCCCTACGGAGACGACCGCGTCCTTGTCGAATGCGGGCCCGGGACCAGCGTAACTCGGTTCAGGTATGGTCGTAGCTTTTGTGACTACACTAAGCCGAGGAGCAGTGGCCCGTCGAGCCGATAAATCTTCGGTCAGCTCCCCCTTCTCAAATGCAGCCCCGGGGCCTGCATAGCTCGGCTCAGCGAACGTCCTTATGCTTCCTACCGCAGTACTCTGGCTTGAGATTATGCTAGACGTCTCGTCCAAGTTGGACTCGATGCTGTGAAGCGCGCCTGAGTTCGCGTTGCCCTTTAAAGGCTGCGGGCTGAAGACATGTGCGGAACGTGCAACATAAGTCGGGGATACCAACTCCTCTGAGCCAAAAGGTAGAGGCCTAGAAGGGAAATCACTACTATCTCGGCCACCACTTTCGAGCTTATGCAGCAATGCTTCAGACTGTTGCTTAGCTAGTTTCTGAAGTTGGACCACAGGATCCTTGTAATAGCGTAGCACGTTAGTCAAATCGCAAAGGCAGTCTGTAGGAGTCCACTGTCTGCCGTGCGCACATACCCATTCGGTCTGTCCCGGAACGCCGACCGCGGCCGGCAGCAGACTGTTGTCATCGCCAATGCCGGGACCGCCACCCCAGAAGTTGGACCGGTGGATGGGCGCCGGGGTGACTGGCAGGCTAGGACGCTCAGATTCACTAGGGAAGTCGGTAACCCTGCTTCCTCGCCGACGCCAGCGCAACGTGATCTCGGCCTCTTCGCCATCCTCTGGTAACTCCGCACCCGATTTGAGGCTCTGTCTACGCTGATGCTGCTGCATCCTCTCGACGTAGCGCTCAATCCCAGGGACCTCGTCCCAGGCATTAGACATGTTGAATGAGGACCAAGGATTCGAGGGCATGTTGTAGATAGTCGGCGTGGTTGGCGTATCCGGCTCGCTCATCTGGTACGCTGTGGATGTCTCTGCGATGGAGGGCGCGGCCGACGTTTGAGACGCAGCAGCATACCATGACCCACCAGTGGTCGTTGCTGGGCTACTGACAACGGGCTCTTTCTGGCGAGGCTGACTATCAGGAAATACGCGACGAGGTGGTGATCGGCGATCCTCCCAAGGGAATATATGCTTTGGCGAACCTTGAGATTTCCTGGAAACCTCATACCCTATGCTCCGTGGAGGGCCAGGGTATCGTTTAGGAGCTTGGTACGGAGTAGAATCACGAGACATCTCGTATATAGTGGCGGGGAAGTTCATGGCTTCCGGCTTGGAGTATTTTGGGGGAGAATGCCTGTTCTTTAGTTAGCGCTTTGGCCCCTGATAATATTTCAATGTTGAGAACTGACCTCTGCGCATCCCAGCTTGACATGGGAGTATGATGGTAGTGGCCGTAGCCATGGCCATGTGAGTGGAAATGCTGCTGTTGACCTCCGTGATAAGCACCAGAGAGTCCACTAGGTGTTTGAGCGTATGTAGCATTGGGTTGAAATTCCCCTTTGGTGAAATATTGAACCAATGCCGGTACGTATTGGGCGCCAGCAGAAGATGTGGCGGCAGACCCGCCAGGAACGGATTGCCCAGGTGTTCCCGTCGGGGACTAAGTGTAATATGGTAAGCTAAGGGCTCAACATGGTAATGGGAATGTCAGGAGGAACTTACAGGTACCCGATAATGTTTGTCGTAGACAGCCCACCATCTACCAGTCATTTCGTCATAGGGTGAGCTCCCAGTACTGGCACGTCTCCCTTGGAACCATGGCTTTTCAGAGCCGATAAAATGAACCATAGCGATACCGGACGCAAAATGGCGATAGGCAGGAACATACTGGTAATGGCCAGAAGGTGTGACGTTATAGGCAAAGCTGATACGGTTATAGTTGTCTTTGAAGTACATGTTAATAAGACCCTGATCAGCCCCGTCGAACGAGATGTTCTTCTCAGCCATTGCTACCATGGCGTAGTAGTCACCCATGTTCGGAGTCAGAGCCATAACACCGGTATTGAAAAGATCCGGCCAGCCAATATCGGGAGCAGCCGAGAAGGGATGTGGCAGGTCGAATAGCTCGTCCGGAGCTCGGTAGGCGACAACATCGCTGTCTATATAGACGATCTTTCGGAATTGGATCTGCTTCCATAGGTTGATCTTGGTAAAAGCGGAATGTAAGTCGGCTCGGTTCATCAGATGCAGATTCGCGGGTTGGTCATTGTGTAGTCGTTCGACTGGAATTACATGGTCATATACGGTCTGGTCAATTGTGTTAGTTGGTCATAAACTCATGGGTGCGAAGGGATCGGCAAGCTTACCTTGAGCTCGTTTATAACCTCGGCTGATACGGTGTCTGTCGTGACCAAGACTGCCAACTTCTTAGAGGTCCCAGCATCTCGTAGAGAATGTGCGAGCACTAAGGCGCCTTAGGAGAAAAGTTAGCAGAGTCTTCCGGAACAAGGAAGAACCTAGCGGTGAAACATACCAGGTAAGTATGTGTCGCTCAGAAGAAGCTATAGGCAGACGTATATTAGCTACTATTTACTATCAAAAAATGTTGTCTAGGTCTCACTAACTGTAGCGTACACATCCTCCTCCGCTCCGCCTTGCACAGCCATCGTGTGCAAGGAATGATGATGGGATCACGTCTGGTTGACAGTGACGAGAGAGGGGGTAAATCAAGTACCCAAAGAAGATAGGTAATTATATGTATGGTATCTGAAACGCGATAAGTCCTCAGTAGACAGGAGATAGCAAGCAGCTAAGTATGTGTGCAAGGCAGAGATGAAGCTGGCCAAGAGAGGGAAAAAAGATGTTGAATAGTAGCAAAAAAAAAAGGTGAAGTTATATTTTCTCCAACGATGCGGGACAAAAGTTGCTGGTTGGTTGGCTAGCAATCTTAAGACCCTGTTGTTGATTTTTTAACCTTTTACCTAGTTAGAGCTTGAGGTCCCCTTCTCAAAATAAAATCGAAAAAGAGTTTATCAAAATGGGCTGTAGGTTATGGGAAAATGTGACGTTAGCGTTACCTCCAAGAACAAGGATACTTTGATATATGGTCCAGCCTTTGGCCTCAAGGTTTTATTTATGTACTTCACAAGGAGACAAGCTCCAAAGTTGGGCACATATTAGATATCTTGGGTATGTGTTGATCATTCGTATATGTTCGTCAACGAGGTTGAAAAAGTTTTCATTGGTCTTTATCATATCTCGAACTCCATATGCCAGGGCTAATGAGTCGATAAAATATGAAGGTTCCATGTTTATAATACATGTACATTCATGAATGGCACAGCTAGAAATACGGTAGCCACTAAAACGCGGCTATGTCGGGGGGAGTGCTCCCTGTCATGCACGACCCATCAATAGCCCATAGCTCCTTCGCTAAAGCTAGCTGGGTATTACCCACTTGACGAATTATGTCATTCAGTAGAGATCCATATGGTCTGCACTAGCATATGCCAAAACCTAAAAACCTTTGGAAACCAATACAAAATCGACCTGTATGTAGACGATAGATAAGGGACAGACGTATCCACGGATCTCTCACACATTTAATTAGTTGTCTATCTCTTTGACTGGCAGAAGGCTACAGTTACTTAAAAGTGGAGAAAAATACATCTAAGTCACTATATTTTTGCAGAGCTCGATGTATCTTCCTCCACTTTTAAGTAACTGTAGCCTTCTGCCAGTCAAAGAGATAACAACTAGACCAGTAGAGACTAATAGAATTCTAATGACTCTTAAGACCTAATGTTTCTAATGGAAATGTCAAGCCGTTGGGATCGTAATGGTAAATGGCAAACTGAGCTAACGTATGTGTTAACGCCTTGCTTGACCCGCAGTAATACAGATCCGTACGCCAAGCCAGAGTTGACGACGACATCCACTTTGTATCCATACATGTACCTCCTAAATGGATACCTAGGTACATCCCCCTAATGCAAGTAAAACGCCTTACAAATTGTGCTTCTAGCTCTTGCAACTTATTGAATACAATTAATGAATCTCATATACGCATTTAACCCTTTATGCTATATCAAAGTAACTTGACATTACACTAGACGTAAACTGATGACACTTCTATATACAATAACGAATAAAAGGGCAAGCTGGGGAACCCCGCAGGTGATCTTCTACAGACTAGCCAACCAGCGTTGGTAAAGTTCCCAAGTTAGGAAACACCACTTTGACCTTGGCTTTGTCTTTCCATCCTCCACCGTTATCTACAGCTTTACCTTTAAAAGTTACTATTATAGATCCTACACAGATCTTTACCCCACGCTGTCCCGCATAGATCTTCCCAGTTCGACCGTCTCGAAAACTTAGATAATAACCTCGTAGGTAATCGACAAGAAATTACAGATGTACGATGGTTTAAAAAGGCGTCAAATATATATAAGGACATCACCAGTATGTGTTCGATCTCGGAGAATCTTGCGATGCGATCAACTCTACTCACCGTCGAGTAAACAAATGTCTTTGATTCACGATTCCTACTCGCCGGACCAAAATAATAACGTCATAATGGGAACGCCCCTCAGAAGACGGTCATCCGTCCTTCTGCAGCGATGATCACGGCAAGCACGCAAGCAAGCGATATGACGGTGATCATTACCATGACCCATCCACGGTATTTTTTAAAAAAGATGATGTTAATATTACATTTCCAAGGAAACTCGATAACTCCCAAAGTTCATCCCCCCACGCCCCCGCACTCTATTTCCCCGGACACACGTGCTCAAGTACATATGCATATCATTTTTCTTGGAGTGTTGGAGTATCCAATATCTGGATGAGTGGCTGAACTTTGTCAATTGGATGTCGAACCTCATGCTCGAGGCTACACAAGAAATGACCAATAAACACCCGAGGGCGTTTCTCGAGGCCTCCCAGTCCGAGACTCATCAGAAGACTTGATGATCACGGAATCATCACACGAGTGGAAAAACTTGTGGAAGTTAAGCTAAGTCCCATATATAAGCTTTGACCCCTTCCGCCAATAGATGCCAATACCGGGGCTAGACTTAGGCACAAGTTTATTCTCACCGCCAGATAGAAAAAAAACCCGAGACCAAGAAGTGGACAACGATAGCCAAGCTTATGCGCGTCCGGGGCATCGTTAACTGCGATAAATCGAGCCATTATCACTCACCGTGTTCCTTCCGACTTTCATGGAAATGCCTCATTGTATGGGGCGGATGATCGAGTCTTGAGGTGGTCAAATTTCCACTACTACTATTTCCCTCAAGGAGATGCGTCCACATGGAATTTTCAGATCTCCGCCTAGTAGTAGATGAGTATGAAGACTAAGAGTAAAATTTTACTGACAGACAACCATACTAGAGGCAATCGAACAGCTATTCCCGAAGTATTGAATCTCAATTTTTATATTATAGTCAAATACAACTCGTTCACTTTAGCAGATCTAGTAAACCTTTCTATTAACCACGTGGCTAAGACCATTTCAACATAGGGGTGTATTGCATTCCAATAAAGTCCAAGCGACGAGACTTAAACTCGACGTCATTAGTGAAGGCCGTAGTCCTCCATATCATGAAACGAATAATTCTCCAGCCAGCCACAATATCAACACGTCAAATATCAACTTCTAACTTTGCCTCGTGCCAGAAACGACTGTTTGGTATTACTGTAACTAAAGATGTACGCCCTGCTTCTGAAAACGGCTCCAGATAACCTCCATTTTTTTGTCTATTCTCGCACCCAGTTGTAATATGCCCCGATACCTCACTCCTGCTCCAGTCTACTGAATCCAGTACCTACATAATGAATCGACCAAATACGTCGCTGCGTATGCCATAATTCCACCGGCATCATCGACGCTATAGCTTAAGCGTGTACTATCATAGATCTTTCTTGAAAGTGTGTTCCGGCTTATGCGTGGTCTCGTAGTCGACATGTACATAAGCACGTTCGATACCCTTTAGCCTCTCTAGCTCGATCTGTAGTCCCTCGGAGACGTCATGCGTAGTTCTAAGGGGGTCATTGGGGTCCATGACAATGTCGATCTCGGCGATTAACCGGTGCCCAGCATGGTACACTCGAACGGTATCGATGCTGAGAATGGCCTCCGAGTACGTGACACAAATATACGTAATCAGCTGCTGGGCGTCGATATCAGCCGCCCTGCCAACCAATAACATGAACTCGTCAAAGGCCTGATGTAGCCAGGCAGCGCTGATGATAAGCGAAATGATAATGGCTCCCATGGGGTCAATCCACCAAGCGAGCTTCGAGCCACCGACGGATGTCAGCACACCAAAGCCGTTGATCAACAAGTCGTTGCGGTGATCTTGCCACAATATGTTCACCTGGCTATACTTGTCCTTGATACCCCAACAATAGAAGAACAATCCGAGCTTGGTCAAAAAAGCGACTGCCACCGCAATCACCGAGGGTAGATGGAAGTCATTAACTTTCTCCCCCGTACCGAAGCGTTGGCTAATATCTTGACACGAGAAGGCGATCAGGATAATGGACACGGTTGTCATAATGAAGCAGAAGGTGATGTTGCCAGCGGGCTCTAGGCGCTTATTGCCGGACGGGAAGCGGCTGGTGTCCACACGTGCCATAGCTCTTTGGGTGAGAATCAGAGTCAAGTTACTAAGCGGGTCGAAGATCGAGTCTGCCATGGTAGTGAAGAGCGAAAGAGAGCCCGAAGATATGGCACCGTACATCTGCAAGACAGCGAGCAGACAGTTTGCTATGAATGAACCCTGGACAGCAATTTTGAGGCGGAGTTGGTCTTCACCAGCTTCACGCTGAGCCTCGGTCTCATGCTCCTCCACTGATTTGAGCATCTTCTTGATCGTGTCATTCTGTTTGTTGTAGAAGGTGTGAATCCTGCGTGCCTGAAAAGTGGACGAGATTTTGCCTAGATCTGAGTTGTCTTGACCAGTACGCTTTCGGGCCATATTCGCTTTAATATCAGAAAGTTGCCCGTCCGTCTTTAGGGCCAAAGATAGATTGTATGGATCACTGCCAGAATAGCGTGCGTTGCCATCTTGCGCCTCAACGTCCCCCGATACCACGGCAGACGAATGGCGAGCCACAGGGTGCTCGCTGCTTTCGTCCATGGCTTCAACACCAGAGCTTGTCGCATTCTGGTGGGAAACGCAGGTGGAATGGGGCCGCGATACTGGCGTGTGTAACGAAGCTCGCGAGTTTGAAGCTGGCCCACGCTGGTGATCGTAGGGATGGGACTGCGACGCAGTAGTAGACGGAGTATCAGAACCCATAATGGAGCGAATATATTCACACACGCCCGGAATTCTTCGAAGTGAGCTCGGATATACGAACGGGTGTTCAGATATTTCCTATCTGTGAGTGAGGAAATAGATAGGCGGGGGATTTGCAGGATGCGGTGTGCAGGGGAGGGCGAGGGATATTTAATAGAAGGTTCCTGCTGCTCTCGCTGTCCACCGCTCAGGTTGGAGTTATAGGTATATGCCGCGGCAGTTAATCCAGCCTAGTATCCTGCAAGATTTTTTTTTCTTTTAGTAAGGCTACTTTCGGAGAGGTTAGCTAGCAAGTATAGAGGTAGCTATTTGATCCAAGGCAGATTATGCCAACTGATCTTGTCGTATCTGTACCTGGGCAGGTACCCCTGTAGGAAGAGATCAAATGTTGTACTGTTTAAATAGAGAAAGGCGAGAAGAGTACAGAAGGGGTTACCTAGGCACTAGGTAGTAAGAGGAAACGAGTAGGTAAGTATGACAGTATGACTGGTTGTCACGTAATAGGAAAGATGACAAGATAGATACTATCTTGTAATACTTGAACATGGATAGTAGCAAAAGAAGAGCAAAAACCTCATTACCGCACTTGGCGGTGATAGAATAGCAGTAGTTGCCCTTGGCAATTAGCTTAGCTGTACGGATCTGTAGCTACCCACCTATTAAGATTCTCCGAGTAGATAGGAAATAATTTCTCATTTCTCTGATAACGGTGAATCATACTGTATGACGAAGGACCAGTTTTTCCCCCCCCGTGGCAAAAGAGTTGATTTGGGTGTTCAGGGTGCTGGACGGAAATGGACCGCCCAGGAAAAACCCAACTGCGGCAATCGAACACGCGCTTAAATTCGCCATTGTGATTGACTGATTGCCTGTGGTAGCAAGCAGGCAAGTAGGGGGAGGTAAGCTGAAGGTGGAGAAAGATGGTGAAAAACTAATAAGCCTTTGTTTGTGGTCGGTACATACGAGCCAAGAATTAATCTTATTGGCAAGGTTGACAAGTTGGTATAGCCATAATGTATTTAGTCTTATGCTGTGAACTTGAAGTGAAGAGAAAACGAGAAGAGGAAAAATAAACAAACTTGGAGTTAAATTTCTTAGATTTCTTTCAAAGG
The DNA here is from genome assembly GCA_022578535.1 of Jackrogersella minutella. Lineage (NCBI taxonomy): Eukaryota > Fungi > Ascomycota > Sordariomycetes > Xylariales > Hypoxylaceae > Jackrogersella > Jackrogersella minutella. The sequence goes on from MU388330.1 coordinate 58,030, forward strand.
AGATAGACGCAACTTTAAATATCGGAGCTGGTTCAGCTAAAGCCTGGAAATCGTTTCATGAATTCGGCCACTACCGGAACATACATGCTCAAAGGGGTGCCTTCTACGTTGCTTAGGTACCTCGGTACCAAAATTACGATATTTACACCCGATCAATTGACGAACCGAAACCCAACCCACTCCGGATAAGTCCCTTATAGCAGTAATCTATTCCTGACAAGACCCTTGGCAGGTCTATCAATCCTCTGCTTTTATGATCGATCATGGTACCTATCCTGCCTATCTAGCTATTACCTATTGGTAAGTACATGTATCTTCATTTTATATTAACCGGAGCTTAGAATATCCATGAACAAGTACATATTCAAGGTGGACTCAATCCTTCAGGTTCGGCGTCTACATATGTAGGCTTTACGATTCGAAGAACTGCCTCTATAATCGTAGAGCCTAGATAGTTCATGTAAATATATAATACATAACCAGATAGCAAAGATATCCTAAGGGACTTTAGCTAGTCCACAAATCCAACCCTTACCGCCCAACTATTGCATTATCATCCAGCCATGACTTGTCCAGGGGTATCACCTCCCATCCCCTACGTCGTCCTCCCATTTTCAAGCATCCGCGCGTCTGAGCGGATGCGCCTCGGTATTCAGTACCCATTCATCCAGATTAGCCAGTTCCCAATCACCAAAGATCAAGTAGAAATACTTCAGCGTCTCTGCCAGCCAGAAGCTCTCCATGCTGTCCACCTGGCCAGGGTGGCTCGTCGTCACATCGTCCAACGCCGCAGCCGCATGCTTCGATCTTGTCCACTTCTCGACGGCTTCAAACATGGTCCAGGCCTTATCCATAAATTTGGAATCCCCCGTTAGGCGATACATCATGAACACGGACTCGATGGCCTCGGGACGGAGGATGTACCGGCGGTCGTCGACCTCGACCATACCCTGGGGGAGCCGCCTGGTCTCTATGATGTTATTGAGTTGTTGATCGGAAAGCGCTTCCCCCTTGGTATTCTGCCCCCAGTACTTCTTCATTGACGCCGTCCAGCGTTCCTCGCTCCACTGACAATCATCCTTTGTGGTGTCTGGGTCGCAAGGGATAAAGTGAAAGATCTCGGGCCCGATGCCCGACACAGTTTTATTGTATGACCATACACAACCGTCAGTCAGCTGTTCGGCTATATCTAAATCCGCTGGACGCTCAAAGATCTTGGCTGCCATGCCTACCATACCTCCGGTAAAACACGTCAAGTGCTGTGCTATTGGTGAAGTCACGATTTGTTTTTCACCGCTGGGTGTGGTGACGACGCGAGCATCACCAAAAAAGAGCAGAGGAATGTTGTCTGGGTTCAAAGCGCGGCGGAGAAGGTGTTTCTTCGCAACGTCGATAAAACCTTCGTACATCTTACGTGGTTGGTTCGACGCGCCCCCTAGTAACAAATACTGCTTTCCGAGATATTCGTAGGTGCTGTCGCTCATCCCACCAAGCGTGAATGAATCTCCCGTAGACTTAATCGATGTCTTCGAGGCATCAACCACAACCGGCCACAATCCTGGAAGTGTGGTCTTTTGTTGATCCTTCTCTAGCCCATCGTATATCCTTTGGGCAGCATCGTAGTATTGCAGGTCACCAGTCAATTGAGACAGCTTGGTAAGCTCAAGGCCTAGCGATCCAATTTCGGCAAGTAAAACATGGCTCCGAGCTGTCTGTGATTCTCCCTTAGCATACTTTTGCCAGGGAAATCGTGTTATGGGCATGTGGTTAGGCGTATCGAAAGCCGTCATGACTAAATCAGCAACCTCGATCGCCTTTTTGAGGAGGCCCGGGTATTCCTTGTTGCTCAACTCAAAAGCAGCCAAGAAACCTCCAAGATACCGAATCGTCGTTTCGAAGATATTGATATCGCGCAGCTCCGTGGTTCCAAAATCGATTTTCTCAGATGCTCCCACAGCGAGCTCGAAATCTTCCTTCATACCCAGCAGCCATAAGCTGTCTAATGAATCGACCAATGTGGCAGCCCAACCGCCGAACGGGTCCTTGTGTAGCCCAGATATGGGCTTAATCTCATCATGACCCCATGCATACTTCTTATATCCGTCCCAGCTGTGTTTAAAGCTCCCTTCGACCGCAGCAAGTCGTCGCAGCCGTATATCCTTATCAGCAGTAGTCTCCTGCGGCTTCGTGGCTTGTACGCGTGGTACTCGTTTAGTAGGTTTGTTGGTCGGAAGTGTAGCGAATTTTTCCACAGGATAGCGAGGCGGACGCTTCTCCCACCTAAGCGCTCCGGATCCAGCAGAGTCTGGGGGAAGTCGACTACCCGGGCCATGCGGATGGTGAAATAGCCCCGAGTCAGGCGGGTGCCAGCTATAGTACCAAGATCCAAGCACCCAAATAGCAATAACGGCGAGTATTACTCGGACGCGACGGACAGCCATTGTTACAACAAGTTTGGTAGATTAGGTATTTATATAGCAGAATATGACAGGGCTTCAAAGCTAGCAAATACTATTCACAAGGAGCAAGTGATCACATCGCTTGAGGTAAGAAGAAATAGATTAACCTGGAGTACTGACAAAAGAGTCAGCTTTCCTAGAGGCAAGCGTAAGATAGATTTGGGATTCGTAGTTCAACATCAGACGTGTTGATGAGGTATAATCGATGATCCGAATAGTCGGCCGGGTTAATGCAATGCAGTTGAGCACAAAACAATCTTCTCCGTATATAGGTAAAGTGTATATGTGTATGAATGTGAATTGGAAAGAAATGCAAAAGTACGAAGGGAAAAGGGGGCTTAGATGTTATTGATGGAATGGAAGCTTCCCCCTTCGCCAAGTTTCCCGGACCTGCTTCAAGTGGAGGTCACAATCATCCCGCACCGTGCTCCACTTAGCTGACATAGCTCCGGAATTAATTTAAGTAAAGTTGTGTGGCCCAAGCTCCTTCCAAGGTTTATCTACCTGCTTGATATATTGATAGACTTTAGAGTAACATCGTTAAAAGAATGCCTACGTACGAAGTATATACCTGGGTCTTTTGCATGTTTTCAAAGACTCAAATGTCTTTGTCTTTCTCTAACAGGTATCTGGTTATGAATTGCAGCTCATAGTCAAGTTGTAGTCGTCAGCGAGGTGACTATTCCAAACAGCTCCTCAAATATATAAATAAGTAATTGGAAGTGTCTTGTGTTCTGAACATGTCTTGAAAGGGAGGACACATAAATATGTGACATTGCAGGAAGCTACTACTCATAGGGATCATCATGGTACCTGTTGGATTTTAGTATCATGGATTGTCTAGGTGTTACCTACTGATTCAGACTATTCAAAACTTTGTGTGATATATAACGCGCCGAATTAGATTTTATAGTTTTGGGCCTTTTAGCCTGATAGCCTTGAATGAATATAACATATAATGAGATAGTAGAAGAGTCATTTGGGTACTCATCTGATTCAATTACAGGCCTGTGAACATTGTAGACATTAAATACGCTATTGCATCTTTTGGAGAGAGAAACACTTCGTAGTCTCACACGAGGCACTCGGGGTTAAGGATGAATTCGATATGTTTGCCATTTTGGGACATTTAACTCTTGCCGAGCTTCTCATGTTTCCAGGTTTCAAAGTGCCAAGAGATAATAGAACTAGGCGCCATCACAAACTCGCGTAGGGCTGTTATGAACACTCACCACATGAAGGGACGGGCTGGCTTACTTTCTCTCCACGTTACGTCTTGTCTTACTTTAAACAGCTAGAGGCTAGACACATATGAATAATGCTACAATTTGTCTAGAAAGAACAGTACACAAGGTACCCATCACGAGAGCAAATTGAGGACATGGGACATCACATTGATTAGGGCAGGACAAATAAAGAACACGAAAACCTCCGTCCCGTCACATTACACATCCATAAAATCCAAGAGACACAAGATGTAGATACTCGACAAGAGACGTCGGGCCACGTTCAAGATTCCGTGTTTTATTTTTTTATCGGGAAATGTTGTAGAAGGGTCAAGACAGCCGTTGGTGGAGGAGATCCTACCCGTCTTCCGACCTAACACCATTCTTGTGTATGCTCCCCCCTCTGAGCTGAATAACGTTTCAACTCGATCAATAGTAACCTATTGGCCATAGTCCCGTGAAGGAAAAAGAAAAAAGCTCATCGCAACATAAGAGGTGGGTATGACGATTAACAGGTCAGTAGACGTTCCAAGTTCCTATCCTTTTTTATTTCTGCATCATCAGCTGGACGAACTCGTTGTCTATAGTGTAAAAGTTAGCAATAGAGTTTCTATAGGCCTCGTATTATGGTAACAGGGCTCTTTACAATCAATACGGCCGTCGCCATCCTGGTCAGCCTCGCGGATCATCTCGTCGACCTCGTCATCGGTGAGCTTCTCTCCAATGGAGGTCATGACGTGACGAAGCTCAGCAGCAGAGATGAAGCCGTTGTTATCACGATCAAAAACCTATTTCGGTATAAGCGACTGAGAATATTCATATACGCGGTAAGGAGGTTCGAACCTTGAAGGCTTCTCGGATCTCTTCTTCGGAGTCGGTGTCCTTCATCTTGCGTGCCATCATGGTCAAGAACTCTGTGCGACCAGTAAGTCAGCCTCGTTTTGGAAAGTGACGCGGCTTTGCGCCAGGCAGCGATGAACTCACCAGGGAAGTCGATGGTTCCATTGTTGTCGGCATCGACTTCGTTGATCATGTCCTGGAGCTCAGACTCGGAGGGGTTTTGGCCCAGCGATCGCATGACGGTACCTAGCTCCTTGGTCGTGATTTGTCCTAGGGGGAGTTGGTGTCAGTTGACTCTTGGTTGACGCGATGATACGAAATAGGCATATTAGACTATGACATAGTCGCTTTCATATATCGATGCAAGCAAACATGATATCTTGTTGTTTTTCTCGAGTGTTTGTAGGAGGCCCAACTTACCATCACCATCTTTGTCCTACGCGACTGTTAGCGGATACGTCATCAACGACGAGGCAGCCTGACAGCTACTATTGAAGGATATAATGTATTGTATGATCATGAAATACTTACAAAGAGAGAGAATGCCTCCTTGAACTCGGAAACCTGTTCCTCGGTGAGAGAATCGGCCTGCGAGGGTAGTAGACAAGGTCAGCGCGAGTCCTATTTTCAAACTCCTTTCGAGCCCCTCATCGGCGGGGCTCTCGTTTGGATTGGCGGTGACTATGTATCAAACAAGAACGCACCATGGTTGAGCTGTTTATTTTGCTTTTTGTAATACAAAGAATTGGATAGCTAAGAAGTAATGCGATGTAGCAAAATGGAACGAATGTCACTTGTTGTCGCAGTTACCACAAGAGATGTAGGGTTGCCAAGGGGGAAGAGAGTGTGTGTAGTGTCTCTTTTGGTTTTGTAAGAATCGTCAGGGATTGTATTGCAGAATTATAATAATAACAAGAACAAGACCAAGACCAAGGCAGGGCTGGATTTTATAAAATAGTGGGGAGAGAAGGATGGATGTCTGGAGGGGCTTCTTAGCTTTAGGTACCCAAGGGTTATCTCTAAAAGGGGGGGTTAGGGGGAATTTGATTTTCGAGGAGGGAGCCAGGCGGGAGGTACCTACCTAGGTACAGGTTACCTCTCCAGTTTGCCTTGGCTGTGACTTCTAAAACGTTCTTGTTGGTCGCCTCTGGTCGCCTCTTGTCGCCTGATAAAGATAGGTAATTCGTCAGTCCACGCGTTCTAACCAATAACTTAATAAATGCATAATATATGCATGTCGTGATACTTACTTTTTACATGTCTGCATGTATATATAGTGGCCTGTGCGCATTGTGTAACCTTTGAAATTACAGTGAACTCTGGCCATAACGAATCGCAAAAAACGCAGGTGGTAATTCGTTATCGAGAATTCGTTATACCTACATATGATTCGTTATGGCCAGAGTTCACTGTACCTATTATGCCTTGGAAGCTTGTGGCTTACGTTACCTGCCAGCCTGCTTAGGCTGATTTGCATCTATCCATTAATACACCGGTGTACGTTTTCGTTTAAATGCCAATCGAATCCACAAGTCAATTGTGTAATTAACTCTGTAACCCGAAAAGGAGAAGTCGAAAGTTACTTTTTTTTCTCTCGGTCGCATTAGATCGTTCGGAGCTACGTCAGCTGCAGAGAGCTGGCAATCTGTAATCTGCATACATACATCAATTAATACATACAATTAACTACTGCTACTTGTCCTGTCGCTCACTTTCCCATATTAATAGATTACTAAACGAGACATTATTTTCTCACCCTTCACGTCCTTACTTCTGATACCCCATTCGTCTTGTGCATTCTTTTTATATTAGTCTCAGATCAGCCAAAGTGAGGGTGTTTATCCCTTCTATCCGCGTCCGCCATGTGGCGAGACCGCACCAACCTGTAAGCTAGCCATCGCAAACAATATACCTAGCGTCTGCTCTCCAAGACTCACGACGGAAAAACAAATATAGCTACATATCCTACCGCCAATCCTATGCCCACCACCCGGCCAAGAAGACGCGGTACGGCCAGGGCCCCAGCGGCGTCGGAAATGGGTTCTCGGAATTCGGTCGCGGTAGCGGCAGCGCCGCCGAAGATCAGCAGGGTCTATTGTCAGGCGGCGACTACCACGACGACGGGGACGCTGTGATCGAGATGGACCTCCTACCCCCTCGATGGGCCGACATCAACGACGAAGTATCAGACCTGCTCGCGGACATCGCCCGCAAATCCCAGACGCTCGAGCGCTTACACCAGAAACACGTTCTACCGGGGTTCAATGATGAAGAAGCGAAGAAAGCTGAGGAGAGCGAGATCGAGCGCCTAACCCAAAGCATCACCAAGGGCTTTCACGAATGCCACCGCTGCATCCAGCGCGTGGAGCACATGGTGCGCGAGGGCACACAGGGCGGCGCCATGACCAGGGCCGAGGAGACCATGGCCAAGAACATACAGATCAGCCTCGCGACGAGGGTACAAGAGGCGAGCGCCGGCTTCCGGAAAAAGCAGAGCGCATACCTAAAGAGTAATTCTACACAACTACTACAAGTTCCAACTAGACACAGTGCTGACCAATCCCACCAGAGCTCCGCGGCATGTCCGGCCTCGGCGCCGTCTCCCCGGTCGGCGATCGGTCCTCCACACCCCTCGGCGGCAGCAGCAGCAGCAATAGCTACGCCGCCGACCCCTCCCTCCTCGAGTCCGACGCCGACCGGTCGTACTCGCAGTCCGCGCTGCAGCAGACGACGCAGCAGAAGATGCTGCACAGCAACGACGCCGTCATCCTGCAGCGCGAGCGCGAGATCGAGGACATCGCCCAGGGCATCATCGAGCTCTCCGACCTCTTCCGCGACCTGCAGACCATGGTCATCGACCAGGGCACCATGCTGGACCGCATCGACTACAACGTCGAGCGCATGGCCGCCGACGTCAAGAGCGCCGACAAGGAGCTCGTCGTCGCCGCCGGCTACCAGAAGAAGACCACCAAGCGTAAGCTCATCCTCCTCCTCGCCCTCCTCATCGTCGGCGCCATAATACTCTTGGTCCTAAAACCCAAGAATCGCGGCGGCGGCGGAGGCGGGGACGGGGATGGAGGTTAATCAGGACAGGAAGGAAGAAGACAAACGATTGTGAGACGCTCGAAAGCTATGTAGGAAATAACGGTATTGTAAAAACTTGGCTCGAGCTGTATGTTCTTCGAGCCATTTGTATTAGATGTCGGGCGAGACTTATCGCAGGCGCCGGGGGCGTCAATGAGACCAGGGCTATGTATTGTCTTAAACAGGTTTACTTTTAAATTCTAATGCCATCTCGTACATTCATGTTCCCCCCCTGCCCATGTTCTGTGCGAATCCGTAGAGTATATCTATGCTGTACTGAACATATCTGCTATATTTATGACAGGCTATGAAGCTGTGGCCTTATCTTTCCGACGCTTTCTAAATACTTCATGTTCTTCTTCATCTCCTTCAAGCCGCGAGTCTTGATCTCTTCTTGTAGCTTTTCGAGCGGTGGAAGAAACTCTTCTCCCCAGGCCTCGTCCACTAGAGACTTCATTGCAATCAAAGGTAGTTTATTGCCTGCTTTAGCAATCTGTAGGACCCTCTTCGTTGGGTAGCCCGGCCCATAGAGGGTGACGAGGCGCAGCTTAACCAAACTGGCTAGGTGCGCCTCATTGACTAATAAGCCCCGATCGCGAAGTACCCTCAGCAATCGAACGACCCGAGCACCATTGTATCTCGCGGGTTCCCGAGGATATATCTGTAAACTAGGGGCCACTCTGCTTTGCTTATCCGGAGATGAATAGAACCCGTAGCGTACAATGGTTCCAACAAGTTTGTCGTCGAAGATCTGGCGTAGTGGGTGAAGAGGCGACTGCATGGATATGTCCAAGGGGACATATACGCCCAGAAGATTATTAACAGCAGATAGATGCTTCTTTATGGGGTCCGGAATGTCATCTGGATGTAGAGGGACGAAGCCAGGGCGGGATGACTGGAAGCGGATGAACATATCCACCAATTCGGGGCAAATCTTTTCCAGGTCGTCCAGCCTGTCCTGTCGAGCAAGACAGAATAGAATCTTCCTCCAACAACGAATCGGGACGGGAATTTCCATAGACGCCAGCTGCCGGCAAATAGAGAGGTAGAAGTAGAGGGAATCCTCAGGGAGGAACGTAGACTTGGCTTCATTGACAAGGCCGTCGAAAACGAAATTGGTTAGACTCTGGTTGACTGGGACTTCCATGGACTTCATATCGGTAAGCAATTTCGACAGACCATATCGATCTTTTCGGAATACATAAATGTGTGCGAGTGCGTTAGCTGCTTCTCGACTAGACTCTCCTAATTTGACTAGCCTTGAAGTCAACAGGAGTCGATGTGCCTGCCAGTCTTCTGCTTGGGCAGTAGAGACGATGAGTCGTGCCTGGAGTTCCGAATCATCAAACACGTCTGGATGAAAGTCACTGTGTAGGAGATCATGTAGAAGCTCGTCGTCTTTGATCTTAGCCAATTGCAGGACTAGCCTGAAATAGGTCGAATTGACGATTGAGATCCCCTTCTCCCTCAGCTGTTCGATGCGGTTCAATACACCCTCCGATTTTCCTTCTCTCAGGGCAATCGATTGCAATGACAGCGGGCCAATCTGTTCAATACCTAAAGCCGAGATTGTTGATATGGCTAAGTTTAGACTGACCCAAGAGCTAGCTAGCCACTTAGCCCCTAACTGGTCGTTGTAGTTCTTGACACTGATGCCAAATGTCCCCCCGTGAACACGATTGATGAACTCTCGAGAAAGTTCAATGCGTTCTGCATCATCTTCTGTGGATTCCAACTCGCTGACAGCAGCAGATTCCTTGACGTGAAGTGATTTGTGGGGATAGTATCCTTGCAGAAATCTTAGGAATGGCTGAACAGGTACAGGCGCTAGGGGTGTATCGTCATGTCGAAGACAGATGCCTCGCCACTTCATTGCTAGTTGAGATTCACCCATATTGTACAGATATGGAACGAGAATATCGTACAGCTGATGTTCATGATTTGCCACGTAAAGAGACTCGAGAGTTGGGATACGATAAAGCTCTCGATCATCTGCAAACTGCTTGATCATACTCGCAAACTCTTTCGCGCCGGGATAGAAGTTTGGCATGAGCCGCAATTGCCATTGCAAAGCTTGCTGGTGTTGGTGAGTTCGCAAAAGATGCGACATCACCGTCGAGTAAAGCTGCGGCCACTTCACGCCATGCCTATCATACATCCACTCGCTGTAAATCCATATGGTTTCTAGGAACCTGTCGTCATCCGACTTCACTGCGGCTTCCAAGATCGTTTGCCAGAAGAAGGTCGCAAGTGGGCTCTGGACATCGTATAGAGTCTTCCGCCCCCAGAGGCCTTTCCAGACAGCTTGAACGCCGTCGTCTCCGTTGACTCTCTTCTGATAATCTAAGAGACAACACCATAAGGCGAGGTCTTTACGATTTTCGAACTGGTCGACCAACAATTGGCTTCGCCATCCCTTGGCAGGCCCGCGACGATAGAAGTCAGACTCGACAGAGAGACGGAACGAGTCAGTGAGCACCGGCATCCATTTGCTGAACAGCTTGGTCTCTCGAACTAGCGGGAGGTCCGAGTTCTGCTGCTGCACAGGCGCCTTCTGTGCCGTTTGACCATTGTCGGATAGTCCTGATATGAGTAGATCGGCAGGATTTCCCGACCAATTCAAGGACGTCGTCGAAAAATAGTATCGATCGTATTTCTCATATCCTAGGGCAGACAGACGAAGATCCCGTCTATATATCAGAGAATATCGAGACGGAGGAGGAAATCGCAGATGAAAGACAAAACCCTTTCGCCTCACATCTCGGATGGCAATGCTCACCGATCGCATTACTATGACGCAGCCACATACTAGAAAGCCTTAATCAAGTTGCGCGGCGTATGCAAGGCCGTTGATGCTGGAAAATCAAGATCGCAAGGTTGCGAAAGTTGACAGTAAAATCTACGCTTGAAAATAAAAATAAGAAATGGAGAACCACTTTAAAATTTAGATAAGCTAAGATACCGACGAGACCTGACCTCAGTAGGTACGGTGTATCCATGTACATAGGTACAATTTAAAACAGTGATAGCCGCTATTCCGGCTATTGCAAAGTTCAGCCGAGGTTTTAGCGCTTAGTCACAACAGAATATTGCCTATCCGAGCATCCAATCATTCGATTCTCAATTCTCAAATCGATTCATTCAAAGCTTCGACAACTGCTCCTCTCTTATCCCACGCATCTATAACCAACTTCCGAACTCCTACCAAACAACTGCCAAGATGGGGTACGTACGAATCTCTTATCCTAATGTCGGCGAGGCGAACCATGTAAACACCAATGGCTTCGTCCCGTCTAGTCTCGGGCTCGAGCCCCTTCACGAATGAACAAGTCAGCCCTCTGGACGTAGGCTAACCAAGCATACAGTTTAATCAACGCTCCCAACAAGGTTCCTGAGAACCAGCGATTCTATCAGCAAGCCTATAAACAGCACACCCGTATCTGGAATATCGTATGTGTATCCGATCCGAATGAGATGTACTCCAGCGGATCCTCAATTAACCGAATATGACGCAGAACTCGCGAAGCAGCAAGCTACTCATACCCTACTATGTCCTCCTATGGGGCACCTTTGGAGGTTCGTTATTCTGATACAAAATATCATTAGCACATTCTAACAGTAACACCAGGCTCCATGTACATGATGGGACGCAAGATCTTAGGCTACAACACTTGGTTCGGCAAGAACTAGATCAGACAGCGCAGTGCAGAGGAGCAGCATTATGAAAGATAAGACGAGAGAAGAGAACCGCAAGTGTCCTGTAGATCAACAGTCGTTAACACAAATCCATACGGGTGTCTATTTGGTCCCATTAGTTTTACAAGTAGAACTCCGGTAGAGAATTGAGAAGTTGATTAAAATCAGTCCATTACGCCCCAGCCATAGAGAAAAGAACTCCATGCCTGCCTATTTACCTGCGTGTAACAGTGCTATCTAAGTACAGCATACAATAGCAATGGTCTACCCTGGACTGCCGTCGGTATGAGTCGACTAGTTGGCAGACTCCATTAATCTTGTCTCTGGGCCACCTGGTGTACCACTTGGTGAGGATACGCTTAGTATCCTTCGGCTCCAGGGGCCTTTTCATCTTTGCGTAAGCTCATCAATAGCTCACGGAATCGCTCCTTGCCTGAACCGCTAGCACCACCTTTCTGACCTTTGCCGCTTACGTCAACCAGCTTAGAAATGCGCTCCCAGCTAGTGCCACCAGAGGTAGTGTCATCTCGGCTTGCTAGGAATTGCTCTGCATCCTTGCGAGTCTGCGCGATGGTCTTTTCCTTCTTGGTGTTGTAGTTCTCGTAGAAGTCATCAATGTTTTGTTGTGCCTCCTTGATCGTCTCGGCCTTCTGGACAGCGAATTGCTCGGCTCGCTTAGCGTTGGTTGCATCTCGCTTCGCTCGCCACTGCTTGATGACCTCAGGCTCCTCCTCTTCCGTAACAAAGGCGCTATAGCCCGAGTTGAAGTTAACCGAAGGGCCGGTGATGGTACCTCCCGGTGCGACTTGCTATTGTTCGGCGTTAGAAGATGGCTCTGTCACAGCGATCTGAGAAACCACTCACGTCGTTGGAAGTAGCGATGTCTGGAAATTGGCTGTCAAATTGGGCCACCTCACCATCACCACCACCTAGAAGGTCATCAGAGGGATCCGCTAAGGCAGCAGATTCGTCCCCGGTCGTAAATTGTGTCGCGTCATCACCAAGGAGTGCGCGCTCGCGAGCTAGGAAATCATCGGCCGATGGTGAACCGACATCTTGAATCTCGGTTTGAGCTAAGAGAGAGGATCGCTAGTTAACATATTACGCGGTACAGATGCAAGGAGAAGCCGGGAAAAGAAGTTGGGGGAATTTAGGGGATAGGTAGTTTTACTTACCACCTGAATCAAAATCATCCAAAGATGGGAATCTGTCTGCCATGTTGATGATAGCAGTGAGGTTGAGAATTTTTTTATTGTTGGTGGTGGAAGAATTTCTGGGAGATTGTGTTGTAGATTTCTAGCTATGAACAATATGTTTTGGTATGTTTTTAAAGTCAAGCTGTTATTTGTTTGAAGTATCGTCGCAAGCAAGGCCAGGTTCAATTTACAAGGCTCGAGCTGTAAATTCGTAGCCTCAGGTACATGAAAGTACAGATTTACAAGGTACCGTTGGATCATACGGTGTGGCAGGTGCGAATACGAGATTAAGGTGCACTGTGAACCTTATCTTATCGCCTCCAACCACTCTGCCACGCTGCCACTAGACTAGGTACCTAGGTACTAGGTACGTAAGGTTAAACATTCACTTGAAACTTGAGAAATTACCTAGCGACCAATCAGTATGTACCTAGGTAGTACCTTCCTGCAATGCTAATCACGTGCCTCAATAACATTAAGAACATTTGAACTTCTGGTACCTCTCATCGCTTTTATACATTTTTACCGTGATCAACCACCTGAGGCTACTAGATAATACAAACAGAAAACAAGCAGTTCGAGGTGGCTATTGCCAAACCTTACTGACTTGTTCTTATAAGACTCGACTCGTGTCGTTTCTAACTCATAATATTTCCCAAAGTAAACTAGACTAGGTAAACAACATCTTCACATCTTCACATCTTCACATCTTCACATCTTTGTCGCGCGGTTCAAGATGGATCACTGGTAGCCGGCCAACTGTAGATCGACTTCACAAGTAAAAACCACACGACAATTTCGACAAAAACTCATTCGTTACAAACAAAACAACACCAACATAGTCTCACCAACCTTTCAACTTCGGCATGTCTTACACCGACGATGCTGTGTTGTCCAAGCTGTCTGCCCTCTCCGAAGCGGCAGACAGCATTGTGACTGTAGCCCAATGGATCATGTTCCATAGGTAGGCAAACTTGAGCGCATGCACATCGCGCGTCCCGCATAGCCCTGTAGATTGTCACTAACCTGTTTGTCGAACATTAGGCGTCATGCGGACCGAACAGTTCAGCTGTGGCTTCAGCGACTCAAGGATTCTACAAGTCACAAGAGATTGAATCTCATATACCTAGCCAATGGTAAGTTTTTTGTTTCTTTATATAACACTTCTGCAAAAACCTCATTCTACATACCATTTAATACTATATTACTACGGCTAATCAATGACATAGAGGTCGCACAACAAACCAAGGCCCGTAACAAGGACGACTTTGTTGTCGCATTCTCACCCATTATTGCAGAAGCTGTCGCCACCGCTTACAAGGGTGCCTCGTCAGATGTACAGAACAGAATTCAACGAGTTGTCGATGTTTGGAAAGATCGTGAGATCTTCGAGAAGCCTATTCTGGAGGCTATAGCAGCCCGCGTTCAAGGTATGCCTATGTTTCTTCACAATGTATATAGAGTATTATGCTAATTTGTCTAGAAATTAATCAAGTCCGCGGCACCGTCAAGTCTGGCCTTAGTGGTTCCATCTTTGGATCTGCCTCCGTTCTATCAGAGCTGGCCCCTCTGACTGCTCCCCAGCAGCATGTTACCAAGCTTCTTTTAGGCATGAGGACGACAGTAAACTCTGCCAATCAGGAGTATGATAAACTCTTGGGCCCGAACACGACTGCCCCGTCTGCTCCTGTGTATGCTGCCCGCCTGAGTGGCTTGCTTAAGACTCTGGCCCAGGCGGAAGGAGCGGTAGAGCAATGCGTGAAAGCCCGCCGCGAGCTTGTTACAGCAGTCCAGAAGGTATTGGAGACTAATATGAAGGCACTGATCTCCGAGGAGGACCAGCTAGAGACCTTTGTGGGTCGCAGGATGGAAGTAGAGGATAAGAAGACCGAAGTCGAGAGAGCTATTATGGCAGGCCTTCCAGACGACGAGCCTTACTTATCGAATAACGGCCCAGCTGAACACCCAGACCCGGAGCCCGAGAGACCTGAGGTCGAGGCGCTTACGCCACCATCCATGGAGCCGGATCTTCCTGGCCAGGCCGATTCTCTTGATGAGGCGGAACTTTCTCAAGAGGCTACTACTCAGTCCAACGCACAGGATGACAAAATCCACACTGGTCTCGGCCTTCACTATAAATCGGTCACAACTACGACTAACGGATCTAAGAAACGCAAGCTCGATAACAACGATGCCTTTCCGGATCTCGGCGACGACGATGCCATTGACTCGGACGTGGCCGAGATGCTTCGTCGAGACAGTCGCGGTTCTTGAGCATAGCACTCTAATATGCGAGGGCTACCCAGACCAGCATATACACATGTGTATGTCTTTAAAGACGTATGCGAATGGACAAATACTGGCCAGTGTGCAATAGTAATGTTTGCGATTTGGATGAGTCCATATCTCCGGGGCATAACATCAGGACTTTACCAGTTGCCGTGATGTTTCTATTCATCAAGGATATGGGGTCCTTCTCTGTGTGCGATACAGCCACTATTCATAGTGAACACGAAAGAACTGTTTCTTCCTTCTCATTATTATTCATCGTACTGACGAATTTACTGGTGACTATAGTACAATACCCCCGAATTTTAACGATGCTTTGGTAGACATTTGAAATGATCTGAAGATAGGGGCTACGCTCCATCGAATTGATAAGACAGACAATCGCTAGACGGAGACGAAAAACGATGATGGAAATAAGGGAAAGACTAGGTATGTGCAAATTTATGTCGACCGAGTAGAAAATGTACTCTCGACGTGCCATAGTGATGTCAGAGGTTTGGCTTTAGCCTATCCTCTAAGGGTTTATACATATGAGGAAAGTTAGGGTTCTATAGTAAGGTCATAAGATGGGATGTAAATAGGCATTCGGTCATTAAGGGGTGTGATATGGATATCAGTGCTTATGATGTACAAAATACATCAAATCGCTTATAATCATCATTCCAGGTTCTATATAAACTCTCAAATATTACCTGAGCATTGATGTTCAGAATACTTCAAGAAAATAGCCCACCGGAGTTCTAACCTTGGAAGTCGCAGGTGCACGGGTCGGGGGTGCCATTTAACAAACTTTACAGGTGCATAAGCGCTATACCTAAGTCAGTAGGTACTTGGCAGCTGAGCGGGTTTAGTGAATTACTCCGTTCGGCGTTCCAAGATTTACTCGCGTTTAGTGGATGACGTCCATCTCTTACAACAAATTTTTTTCTTTCTTTTATTCCCCGAAGGAAAAATTACCGACGAAAACCACACGGCGCAACCAATGTGAAGCTCGGATTAGCTTCGCTTCGATGGTGCGATCGTGCGAAAGGGTAATTTTTAACTACTATCCATGACGAGGCGACGACAATAAAAGCGCTCAAGATGCCTTCGCGAGCGTTAGGCCGCGCTATAATACAACGCGGTGCCGGCATCGCAAAGCTCCCCCGGCAGCTTTCCGTTCTGCCTCGCAGCAGCGAACTCTCTGTTCTCTCGAAGCGACCAATTGCGCCGCAACTCTCCCCTCAGTCTTCCTTCCTTACTTCTTCCAACATTCCCGAGACAAATTATCCTTCATGTCATGCCATCCGATCGCAAGCACTCCCAGACTTTTCTCCGAGGCCTCTCGGCTTTACCTCTACTTCACGGCTCTCGGTTTCGCCTTCACCATGGCCATCGCCAATTAGTATACTAAGACACTTCTCTACGAGCCAGGTATCCTTCCGAGAGGATCAGACGGCAGCAAAGCCGGGCCAGCAGAAAGATGGTGTTGCGGTTTCTACGTCGGAGGCAGCGAATGCGATAAAGGATGGCGTGCAGTCCCACGAGGGTTTCGGGAAGAGTGACAAAGCAACCCAAGCGGCTCAGGTCAACTTGAGAGCTCGCCTCTCTCACGGTGGTAAAGACACTGGGAAGTTGCGATCATCATTCAACGAGATCTGGCGCCTCATGAAGATCGCAAGACCAGAGGCCAAGAATCTCGTATTAGCCGTCGTCTTGCTCCTCATTTCTTCATCCCTCTTTGTCTCGCTCCCTCTTGTTGTGGGTAAGGTCATGAACCTAGCCACATCAAAAACTGCCGAGGAGACGGTAATTTTCGGCTTGTCGCTTTACCAATTCTTCGGTGCCTTCGGCGTAGCTCTAACCCTCGGCGCATGCGCTAACTTCGGCCGTATTGTTCTTCTTCGTATTGTCGGCGAGCGAGTTGTTACGCGCTTGCGCTCGCAGCTTTTCAGAAAGACTTATGGCCAGGATGCCGAGTTCTTCGACGCGAACAGAGTTGGTGACCTCATCTCTCGACTCGGCACTGACACCATCGTTGTTGGTAAAAGTATCACACAGAACGTCTCGGACGGATTAAGGTCGATGGTGAACAGTGTTTCGGGACTCGCTTTGATGGCCTGGATCAGCCCTAGTCTCACCGCCATCATCCTGGTCGCTGCCCCTTTTATCGGCAGCGCTTCCTTTATCTATTCCCGAATCATCCGAAGATTGAGCCGTAAGATGCAGCAGAACCTCGGAACTCTCACTAAGATTGCAGAGGAACGATTAGGAAACGTGAAAACAAGTCAGGCTTTTGTCGGTGAGGCTCAAGAGGTTCATCGATACAACAAGCAAGTCAGAAAGGTCTTCGAGCTCGGGAAGAAGCAATCTATTTATGATGCATCATACTTCTCGGGGACGTCCTGGATGGGTAACATGACCATAATCGGCTTGCTATGGTTCGGCGGAAACCTCGTGAGAGATGGCATAATGACTACCGGCGATCTAACTACGTTTGTCATGTATGCGTTCTGGGCCGGCGGTGGTTTGTTTGGTGTCGCCAACTTCTACTCGGAATTAATGAAGGGAGTCGGTGCAGCTACGCGCATCTTCGAACTTCAAGATCGAAACTCGGGTATCTCTTCGACCAAGGGCGTCAAAGTTACTTCGGCACAGGGTCCTATCAAATTTGAGAACGTCTCATTCGCCTATCCTACACGCCCTGCTGTCATGATCTTTAACAGTCTAAACTTTGAGATCCCGTCGGGAAGTAACGTGTGTATCGTTGGTCCCTCAGGTGGAGGAAAGTCGACCGTATCAGCCTTATTGCTAAGATTCTACGATCCTACTTCTGGTTCGATTAGCATCAATGGCGTGGACATCTCCAAGATGAATGCCAAGGCTCTACGACGTCGCATCGGCATGGTGTCCCAGGAACCAGTATTGTTCTCGGGTACTGTCGCTGAGAACATTTCTTACGGGAAGCCAAAAGCTACTAGGTCCGAAATAGTGACAGCAGCACAAAAGGCCAACTGCGGGTTCATCAGCGACTTCCCTCAGGGTCTCGAGACTCAAGTTGGTCCCAGAGGTGCCCAACTCTCAGGTGGGCAGAAGCAACGTATCGCCATCGCGCGAGCTCTTATCAAGGACCCTGATATTCTCATCCTCGACGAAGCTACCTCGGCTTTGGATGCGGAATCGGAGACAGCGGTCAACGAGGCTCTAGCGGCACTGCTTCAAGGTCGGCGCCGAACGACAATCTCAATCGCACACAGGCTTTCGACTATCAAGAGATCGGATAAGCTTATCGTATTGTCCAATAAGGGCACCGTTGCAGAAGTTGGGTCCTACGAAGAGCTCAGCTTAAACCCTCACAGCGAGTTTACTCGACTGATGGAATGGCAGATGAGCGGCGGTGAGGTTCCAGTAAAGGCAAAGCAGCCCGAACTATCGGAGTCCGAGATCATTGAGGAAGAGCTCGAGGAGGCGGATGATGAGGAGCTCGTCGAGGAAGAAGAGGTAGTGAAACAGAGGTCAGAAAAGCCATAATCACACGCTAAAGTATCGTGTCACTTTGAATGAAAAACGGGGGGGTGGGGGCGAGGCGCGGTTAAGTCTTTCTCTCATGCGTTTGTTTTCAGGGGATCTTGTAAAAGGTCGTTGGGTGGCCTGGCAAAGGTTCTTAGAAAGGACATCAGGTATGACGACGGGAAAGACAGGCGAGGAGAGGTATTTCGGGGTGGTGAATATGGACACTGTACATGTAGGGTAATTCAGTCCGGAACTCCACTCGATACCAATCACCCGATATAAAAGTCGGACAAGGGAAAAACATCTACGGATCTTTTTTTGATATATGCATAGAATAGGGGAGGTTCGGCACTGGGGGTTTTTGTAGACACTCAACGGTTAACAAATAAAGGGGTTTTGAATTATTATACCTGTGGTTATTTTTTATTTTTTTTTGAATCGCCGACACAATTATACAATCTAGTGAATTTCAGGTTATTTCTATACTACGCAGTATGGGCAACGGAAGTGAGGTCTCCGGTTCGTAAGTGAATCGGCGCTACGATCTATCCGCTACGAAACCGACACAGCTGTAGCTCAAAGGTTAGCGGGCCTTTACTCCACGTTTTAGTGTCCACATGTGAATTTATAGGTGATCCCGAACCCCCACTATAACGACTTTCTAGGCCTCAAGTTACACCTTACCTCGGTGAGCATACCTAGGTAGAAAGAGCTAGACAGCATCTCTTTGTAGCTGCTTCTTATTCGAGTAATTACGATCTCATCGTCCAATCTCACCGCCGTGCCACCCTATTTCAACTAAGATTCATACACAATTACATCTGATGAAGAGTAACGATATAAAAGAAACGTGCAAGGGCATTATCTCATCCCTTACCTTCAACTCGTCAATAGACCTCAATTTTGGATACCTAGGTAGCAATATCTCCCTTTCAAGATGGGAGACATACAAATCGTCGAGGGCACTTTCCAAGTCGATGACGTGAGCCTGCACACCAAATCTTGGCTCGTAAGCTTCACCCTCTTACCTACATCTATAATTATACGTCTACCTAAGCACTAACACATAACCCAGCCCTCCGGTCCGCCAAAAGCCAAGCTCGTGATGATCCACGGGTTCAGCGACCACATCGACCGGTACTACGACTTCTTCCCCACGCTCGCGGGGCGGGGGATAGCCGTGCACGGCTTCGACCAGCGGGGCTGGGGCCGCAGCGTGCGGCGGCCCGCGGACAAGGGGCGCTCGGGGCCCACGAGCACGGTGCTGTCGGACATCGCCACTTTCATCCGGACCAAGATCCTCGCCGACGACGACGGCGGCGTGCCCGTGTTCGTGCTGGGCCACAGCATGGGCGGCGGCGAGGCCCTCGCGCTGGCCAGCACCGCGCGGTTCGACGACGTCGTCGGCCGCGTCCGCGGCTGGGTGCTCGAGGCGCCGTTCCTCGGCTTCGCGCCCGAGCTGCAGCCCTCCTGGCTGACGGTCGCCAGCGGCCGCCTCGCCGCGCGCGTCGTGCCGAGCTTCCACCTCGTCCGCCCCGTGCCCCCCGCGCACCTGAGCCGCGACCCCGCCGTGCAGAGGAGCATAGCGCAAGACGCGCTCTTGCACAACACGGGTACCCTAGAAGGGTTGGCGGGCATGATCGACCGCGCGGAGTTCCTGTCGGTCGGGAAGCTGACGCTGCGGCCCCGCGTGAAGTCGGTGTTTCTCGCGCACGGGACGGCGGATATGGTGACGAGCTTTAAGAAGGCGGAGGAGTGGTGGGGGAGGCAGAAGCTGGACGATGGGACTTTCAAGGCGTATGAGGGGTTTGTGCACCAGCTACATGCGGAGCCCGGGAAGGAGGAATTTTATCGTGATGTCGGGAACTGGATATTAGAGAGGAGTGGTGAGGGCGATGTGGGAGCTCCTCCGAAGGCGAAGTTATGATTGGGTTGGAGGGATGATTAAGGGGTTCTGATTGTACGAAACAAGAGCTGGGTTGAGGTGCTCTATGACTTTTAGGAATTTGTGTGGTACCTCGTTCTTCTTAACGAATGTAGAAAGATGGTCATGCATGTACTTATACAATTTGGCGGGAAACGTGGAATTACTAATATGATCGTACGAGAAAGGGCCTTATGGGTGGACTGGGGATCTCTCGTTTCCTGGAGATAAGATGTACGATTCAGTTCTGGACATTCGCCTGTGTGGTATATCAGGTAAATTGATAGTCCCTTTAGTGTAATTTTTGTCTCGGTATACTATGATTATTTAGGTAACTCGTAGCATCAAATCATCAGAGACATGAATAGGGTCAGGATAGCATGATGTATGTATATTGTGGCATTGTATCTCATACGTCATACAAAACCATATACTGATCTTCATCGATGGGCTAGTACAAAAAAAAGATATTTCTGTATGCACCTAGGATGAATTATCCTGTACATCTCTCTTCCGGCGGCCGCCATTCTAGTCCCAAGCGTCCGAAGACCCTCCTCTCCGCCGTCAACATATCTGGGGCCGGTCCATTTTCATCGCTCTCGAGATCCACCCAACTGCCATCAGCTCGACTTCGAACACCACTGCTGTCAAACTTGAGGCCCTTCTCACGCTTGCAGTATCTCCTTAGATCTCTCTCGAACGTGACACCACCAGTCCAGCCAATAATGGCACATCCGACTGTCTTCCAGGGACTGATGATTATGTCGACCCTGCGGTGAGGGTTGGGGTTCTTGGACGATGCGTTTTTATCCCAGACCGGATTCTGCCACACCACTAGTGCCTTGTCCAACGTGTCAAAACCACCGCCTGCTTTGCGGCCTTGTCCCTTCCACGCTACTGGACTCTGCCCGCGCTCGCTGTTCTTGTTACTCATGGTGAGCGTGTGGGTGATGCATTTTTCCTTCTCGAGATCATTCACAATATCCACGATGAAGTTGGAAGTGGTGGTCACGTCTGGGTGGCTGAGGATGACATCAACGTCGCCGCTTTCCGTCTTGCCTCTCCGGTAGCTTCCAACGATAACCATCTGAAAGCCTTTGCTGAGCTTATTAGTGTGACTTAGGATGATCTGTCCGATTTCTTCGATTTCGCGTCGGGAGATCTTCTCCTGTAATTCATCATAATATTTTAGACCGATCTGTTGGACCCGTGTTAGACTATCCCATCCGGATTCTATAATGTCGTCGTGATCTCGCCACCCTTTCTTGTAGAATTCAAGTGCGGTCGTTGCTGCAACACCCCATATGCCATGAAATAGCTGTAGCACAGACATCTTGGGGTCCTTCTTGGCGGCCTCGACTTCTTCTAGACAGCCATTTTCTTTCCATTGCCGATAAAGTGTAGCAATCTTATCGCCGCAACCTGGAAGCCTAGCAACTTCTAGGTTCTGAGGTCAGATAGGAAGATTTTGTTAAATGTTTACATGGAGCACTTACCAGTTGGTTGGGAAATGAGATAGGGGTAAGCTGCTAGAGAGGCGATGCTCGAAGAATAGGCCCTGACACCTACTTCGTCTTCTTTCAGCTGTCGAAGTGTTCGAATCTTATATAACTCCCCAATAAAAGGTTCGTTAGGCGGGTTAAAAGGGGTTGGACGCTGACAAGAGTAGGTAGTATGTAGGTAATCCGGGATCGGCGGCATTATTGAGCGCCGGACATGTTCTGATGTCGACTCTTGAAAAAGCAGCGCAGGGCGTTTTACATGGTCTGAGGTCCTAGAATGTTGTGGTAGAGAGGCGTGAGTGTGAGAGAGCCCCCCTCTTGAAGTAGGTCGGCTGTCTCCGCCTTCATGCCGAGCACGCTTGAGAACATCATCGGGATTCGGCTCTGGCGGGTGTTTTCTGCTCGCATTTTGTGTCTTGCGGCCCTGGTATATCAAGTAGCTATCCATTGGCAGAATGGTCTCTTGAGCCAAGCAGTCGGTAAACCAGGCCAGCTTAACAACCTTGATGATAGACTTATCATCTTCCTCGTCAGAGATTCCCTTTTGTCTGGAATCATGTGTGGTTCCTGATGAAGCTGTACCCTCGAGTTTCCGACGCTTCAGTGGCGGATAAGAGTCTTCAGTTTGAGTCTCTAGGCCAGGAAGGGGAATATCTTTGGTAAGGATCTTTCTGCGCCTCAGCTCAAATTTGGCCCTTTCCTTGTTAGATATCTTGCCGAGTATAACATCTGCCTCGTTAATATCGTAGGTCAAGGTAGGTATCTCATACTCCAACTCTGGCAGCTTCTCCGACTCGATGTGAGTAGGCAGCAGGTAGATGATTGGGAATTCAAGAGGCATTGTTGTTTATGTGTTGCTGCGATGGATATGTCTGAGGGTAGCCTTCCGACAGCACATATACCACGTCAAATCATGCCTTGTTTCCATACAGGCAATGAAATCCATGACTAGGATGAGATAGGTATTCAATCCTAGGGTGCGTCTTCGAATCGAAGATGTTCCAAGGTTTACCCATCCATCACGAATTTTCTCCACCCGACCACAATACTGTTTGCTGAAAACCAAAATTAGGGACGATTAAAGGAATATGAGTAAAATTTCTGGATTCAGTATACTTTCGGTGGCTTGTATAGTGTACCAACTATTGAGGTACAACTTAGGTATCTTACGACACGATGGCGCCTACTTGTATTGCCTGTAGTATCTTTCTAGTACGTACGTGATAACTCGAGACCAAGTACCTACATTACGGTACCTACTCTACATGGATTAGGTGCGTATTTACTGTAGGTGACAAGTCACAACTGTCACAACATCAATGGCACTTTCCAATGCGGCGGGGAGAAGTGGGGCATAGCTAAACCTTATTCGGAAGCTTGATGGTAAAGGTTAGTGGGCAACTTAAAAGTTTTAGATTTCCAAAGCTTTTTTCTAATTGTTCGAATTGTCAAACCAAACTTTTCTATTCAACTCAGCCGCATCATTCGCTTAGAAAGTATAGAATTCATCTCCAGGACAACATATTTCCAGGACACGAAGGCTACTAGGACACCAGGCCATCTCGATTCGATTCTAAAAATATCGAACTACCCAAAAGACCAGCACAGCAATCGACGATCTAATAAAACGCGACTTCCATCGCATCATCATCTCGGTCAATGCGATCCTAAATCAGCATGCCGATTTGTAGTCGTCTTCTTCCTTGACGGAATGTCGCATAGCCTTTCGCTTTGTTCGAATCAGACATTGTATCAGGGTCGGTCGTCTGCGCAAGTCAACCGCTCAAAAAACGATGGAAACCATCCTCAACATCCTTTTTTGAAGGTAGCATTTGTTTGCCGCTAATCTGTCCATCGCTCACTTGTTCGACCTTTCTTCTTGACTTGACTTCTTTCACTACCGTCTCAACAAACCCGTCTTCTTTTGCGACTATCTGTCCATTTTTCTACCATTACCACCATCATGGATTTAGCACAGACCTTAGTGCGCCATGTTTCTCGCGCATTCTACACCCGACCTGACGAGAGACGAATGATCCTTATTTTGGATGCTCTTGTTCTCCATACAACCGTCAAAGACACTGACATGTCTTACCTGATGGCATTGAATCCAAAGGATCTGAACAAAGTCTACGCTAGACTGAAGGAAGATCATTTCTTGCGATCGTATGTTCATCCTCACAATTCCCCATCTATTGTTCATCTAAATTAATTACTATTATCGTAGTTATTCTAGACCTGAGCTTGAAAAGGGCAAGGAAAAACCGGTGACCCGCACCTACTATTACATCGATTATCGTCAGGCCATCGACGCCATCAAGTACAGAACCTTCATGCTCGACAAGAAGGTCCAAGGCGACCACACCCCGCAACAGGAGAAGAAGGTGTACTTTTGCAACCGCTGCAAGTCCGAATGGACCCAACTAGAAGTTCTCGATAACATGGATCCTATCCGAGGATTCATGTGCCATCGTTGTAACAGCATCTTGGAATTTGACCCTGAGCGACAAGCAGGTGGCCATGAGCTCTCTACAAAATTGAACAACCAGCTCAAGTTCATTCTTGATGTCCTGCCGAGACTCGATACTGTCACTATACCCGAATTCGACTTCGATACTGCTCGCGCTGCATCTCTCCCCGTCACCCGTCCTAAGGGTAATGAAGCCGCCGAGTCGGTCGCCCTGCCTAACGCTAAACCTACTTCCGTGAAGGGAATGGCAAACATCGGCCCTCAAAACATCCTAATCGACATCACCGACGCGGACGGTCCTACCGAGGAGGAGAAGGAGGCCGAACGCCGTAAGAAGGACAAGGTTGCCCAAATGAACGCTCTACCCACGTGGCACATGACGAGTACCGTCAGTGGTATGTCATATTCCGGCAACAACAACTCTGCCGTGGCGGCCAAGTCCGACGAAGTCGACGCTAAGAAACCCGACCCGTTCTCCGACGACGTCCTCCACCAGCAGGAGATCAACGAGCTGTACCAGACCCTGCAGAAGTCCCAGGAGGAGGAGGCACGCCGCGCGCTGGAGGAAGAAGACGAAGACGACGATGAGGATGCCGAGAGCGGAGGCGAGGAGTTCGTAGATATCTCCGCCAATGTTAGCTCTATAGGCGAGAAACGCGCCGCGTCGAGTGGTCCCACGAGTGCTGCGGACACTCCCGCCTCAGACAGGCCCTTGAAGAAGGTGCGGGTCGAAGAGCCAGCAAACGGCGGCGACAGTGAGGACGAAGATGATATGCAGTTTGAGGACGTTTAAGCCGGCGCGATGACATGATACGTCAGGATTCACACATAGTAGACGCGAGGTTAGGGGATTTAGGGACAGACACATGGGACACGTTCCCTCGCAATCACGATACCCTACATAGAGGTGGCATAGCTTGCACGGTCTTTGGTTTTTGTAAGGTAGACCAGGGGGAGCGAGCAGATAGGCGTCCAAAATGGATAGCAACAATTGCATTGCAATGAATTTTCTACTATAGTAGATTCCCCCCTTCCCCGGGCAAAGTGAAAGCCGTACGCGCGCGTAAAGTGATATATGTATATCTACACCCGAAGAAATGTAATACAAACAAATAGTTGGAGGATCATTGTTCTCTCCAAGCGAATCCGTCAAAGGTAAAGGTATCTTCAGCATTCACATCACTTTTAATAAGCAAGGTATGTGTCATGTTGCTATGCAATGATGAGTTCGCCATGTTCACCACCACTTGATCGTTCATTGCCCATCGTGAAAACCGCCCCTCGTGACACTCCGCCTTTCTCCGTAGAAGCACCTGTTTTCCCCCCCATATCAATGGACTTGGATATTACACGTATTTACGAAGCTGAGGGCGACTAGTTAGTACGGGGGATAATAAAGGGGCCGAATATAGGGGTAGCATAAGAGGAACTTACATCAAGTGTCAACGTTCTCGAGCTGTTCACCTCCTGATCTCTGTACACACCAACAAGGCTCTCACTGTCCTGGAAGAGGCCTGTCTTGAGACTGATGACGATGAACTGCATGCCCGGGCCGGCGTGCTCGCGGATGTAATTCTTGATCTTGTCGACGTTCGCGTTGTCGAGCGCGGCGTCGACCTCGTCGAGCACGAAGAATGGGCTAGGTTGGTAGCTGTGGATGGCGAAGAGCAGCGCGAGCGCCGCGATCGTCTTCTCGCCCCCGGACAGGTGCTCCATGTCTCGGAAACGCTTGAGCGGCGGCATCGCGTGGTACTTGATCCCCGACAGATACGGCTTGTCCGTGTCCTCCTCTATGTCGAGGTAGGCTTGCCCGCCGAGCGGATACTGCTCCGACCGCGTGAGGTCCTTGTACACGTGCGAGATCTGCTCTCGGATGTGGACGAATGCCTTGTCGAAGAGCTCGAAGCGTTTAGTTTTGACCTCATCGAAGGTATCCTTGGCAGCCTCGTATGCAACCTTGGACTCGTCGTAATCCCTTTGAGTGGCCTTTAGACGTGCTTCAACTACCTCTAAGCGTTCTATCGCTCGCATATTGGGGTTGAGCTTTTCCAACTCTGCAGTAAGAGACGAGATCTTCTCCTGTAATTTCTCTTCGATGCTTTCGTCCTCGGGCTGCTCGAATTAGCGTTTAGGTCTGTTAAATTCTAGATAGCAACTTACGTCTTTCAGTTCATCATCTAATTGATTAAAGTCAACCTCAATACCGTAATCATCCATGGCATCACCCATCATATCGGCGTCGTCACCATCGTCCACATCCATGGCGTCCGGATCTTGGTGTAAGAGGTTGTCCTGGTTTGGGAGATTATCGAGTGACCCTGAAGTAAGGGGAATGTTGATCTGTTCTAATCGGCATCGCCTTAATAGGGCGAATTTGCCAGCACTGTTCCTCTGGACCTCTGTCTCAAGAGCACTGATCGCTTTTTGCCTACCCTCGATATCCTTACTCCTCTTTTGTACTTCTGACCTGGCTGCGTTGACCTTCTCTGTACGCTTGCTAAGCTCGGCTTTGTACTCATCTAGCTCCTGCTGGAGAGCTTCAAGGCTGTCCTGGTCATTGCCCAGTGCCTCCTCAATCCTTTCCTTCTCGGCTTGGTAGGATTTAATATCTTGCGATTGTCGTTTATGGTGATCCTCGAGGTTGCGAAGTCTACTCTCAGTTTCGTTGTGCCGAGATGTTTCCCAACTCTTATTGCTCTCTAATCTTGACCTTTGAAGATCGAACTGTGTACGTTTCTCGTGAGCCTCCTGCTCCAAACTTCCTTGTTGTGCCTCGTAGGCCCGAATATCAGAATACCCGAGCCGTTTGCAGAAATCAGCGAAGATCTTATCTTCCACCTCGGCGATTGCAGACTTGAACTTCTCAACTGTTACTCGAGTTTTCTGTAACTTGCTGTCTTCTTCCTTGAACTTCGGCTGCCACTCCTTAAGCTGGCGCTTGACATGTTCCAACTCCTTTTTCTTACTAGTGAGGTTTTGGTTGAAAGCGTTTAGTTCGCTGTTAGCGAAAGCCAAGCGTTGATCGAGTCCCGCGAGCTCGTTTTGTAACGTCTCTTCAGCTAGGCCACGTCGGTCAGCCCTAGGAAGCTTCTCAATTTCATCCCGAAACTTGTCTGCCATCTTCTGTAGGTTCTGGACATCGTGCTCTTCGAACCGTCGTTTTCCCTTGTTTTCTGGGCCTCGTCCACCGGTCATCAGACCCGCCTTATGGATGACGAATCCTTCTAAGGTCACCGCTTTGACCTGGATTCTGCGTTCGTAGCAAACATGTTTCGCAATATCGAGGGTATCACACACGATCGAGCCACCGCAAGCGTAAGACATTGCGCGCTCGAGAGTAGAATCAAAATCAATGGCATCAATCGTCAACCGCGCGCCGGAAATGCCCTTAACAGCCGTGTTCACCGCGCTGACCTTGATGTTGTCTAATGGGATGAAGGTCATTGGCGGAAAACGCTGGTCCTTCAGATACTGAACGCACTCGACACCAGTCTTCTCATTATCGACGACGACAGAGTCGAAGTCACGTCCGAGAGCAGTTATGACCGCTTCGTCGAACTTCTTCTGTTTTGGCTTGCATAGCTCGCCCACTCTGCCTTTGACGCCTGGGTAGATGCGCTTCAGAGAAGTGACCATCTCCTTCATCCGTGCCTCCTTGTCGTTTTGACGTCTTCCATCATCCGCCTCTAACAGCTTTCTTAAGACATCTTGAAGCTTCTCATCAAGTTCTGTCCGCCTCTGGTTGGTTCTGACTCTCTCTGACTGGACTTGGTTAAACTCCTTCTTCTTAGCATCCATTTCGCTCGAGAGTTGCTTCACAATAGTCTCGGTAGAGCCTTTTCGCTCTTGAATAGTTGATAGCTCGGTCTCTAGCTTTTCCACAGCAGCTTGATAACCATCGACTTTGCCCTTCAAACTATTAACGGTGACCTCATCAGTCTTAAGCTGGCGATTGAGGTTCTCCAGCTTGACCTGGTTTTCTGAAGACTTGGTTAAAGCTTGTGCACGAAGGGAATTGTATTCCTTCCGGTCGGCGTCGCTTAATTCCTTGCCCTGTTTCTTCATGGTCTCCTTCCATTGGTCCTCGAACTGCTTCTGGGCTTTTTGGACCGTGGCTAAGTCTTTTTCGATCTTGGCGATTAATTTGCGCTGCTCGTCGCGTTCTTTCCTTACGGCATCGATCCTCTTTCGAATTATGTCAGCCTGACTACTTGTCTGTTGCACCTTTTCTTCGATGGGAATAAGACTGTTCTCTTTCTCCTCAATCTCCTTCTCTTGCTTCTTGATCTGGCGCTCGACCTTATGGACCTCTTTTGCGGCATCAGCCTGTTCTTTGCGAGCGGTTTCAAGCTTTCTTTCGAATGTTTCAACATTGCGTCGAAATTCTTTCAGATTCTCTTGGTGGTCTTGAATCTTGGCGCTAGAATCGTCCATAACCTGCTGGAAATGGTAAAGCTTCCAGAGAATGTGAGAGACGATGGCAGCATCGCGCTCGTCTGTTTTATTCTGAAAGTTTTCAGCTTCGCGCTTTTGTTCCTGGTACTGCTTGATTTCAGAGTTGATACCACGCCGCCTCTGCAGCTGGAAATTGGAATTCTCAGCAGCTTGGTCCGCTTCGCTCTGGAGCCTTTCGTATTCGGCTTTGAATTCTAAACTGCCCGAAATCTGCTCAATCAGACGAGTGAGGTCCTGGGGAGATTGGGCGGCGATAGCCTCGACATCGCCTTGGAAAACGAGGAAGTTGCGGGCTTTGATAAGGATATTCTCGGCTTCGAGGGCCTCGTTATATTGCTGGGCCGTGACGACACGGTCGTTGATGCGATACTCGCTTGACCCTTGGTTCGTGATACTGCGCTTCCATCGCTGCTCGTCGCCCGCATCATCCTCATATACGGCCATGACCCAAGCAGTTTTAGGGTCGCTGCGATTTGGTTTATCATTATCGTCGCCGTTGATGTGGCCGTTGGTATGCCCATTCGTAGTTGGCTCGGCAGCTGAACCGTCATCGTTTATTTTGGATGTCTTGAGGACTCGACCACGGTACACTAGATCCTTGAGGTGGGCAGAACGGAGATGCGACGATTTGATACCTAGAACAAAAGAGATGGCATCCATACTACATCAAGTTAACATGTTAAGCGCGTAGGTCGTTAGTATATGGTAAGAGGTAGGACATACGAATTGGATTTACCGGATCCATTTGGACCTATGATGGAGGTGAAGTATGAGTCGCCGAGGAGGAGGATATGATGTCCTTTGTAGGACTTGAAGTCTTGAAGGCATTAGCTTGTCGCGCATTAGCATTTATTATGATACATGATACGTACTGAATAGCTCAAGGCGAATGAGCTTCCCCATCTTGGCTTAACAGTTATGAATACTATATTGAGTAAAAGTTCGTGGGGGAGTTTTCAGTAGATAAAGAGAGACGCGACGCGAAGTTTGCGATAGAGGATCCAGTTGTCGCTAATCGGCCTCGGATCCAGATGTAATTAAACTATGGCATTTCAATGAACCGATACGATGTATGAGAATGTCACAGCAGATCGCCTTCGCGTATGAGGGACATTGACAAGTGAAGTGTATCTTGCTCGCGAGGGTTGTGTATGTATTGATGGGACCGTCTATCATACCGCCAGTGGGTCTCTTTTTTGTGACTTTGAAGTTTGCGCACGTACCCATTCTACAAGTACAGATCGGTGGATCCGCCCCCCCCCCCCACAGCAGCGCGTATTTTATTGCGGCTAAATGGTACCCCTGTAGAGTCGCCATACCGCGCCTAACATTCGCGCTAATCACGCGTTATGTCAGCAGGGTCCCTGTCAGCATGCCGTCCCCCATCGACACTCCGCTAGCGCATCGTCCCTTACCATAGCCTTTTCCAACGCATCACCGCCTTTGCCAACGCATCGTCGAATCCACCGCCGCCCACCAGTAAATCATCCTTATCTGCTAAATGTTCTCCGCCTTCCCCTTCCCCATTCGTATCGTCGCCTTTTTCTGCATTGTCCTTCCATTTTTAATGCGTTTAATAGCTGGTCTCCCTGCCTTTTCGCCACCTTTTTCGAGGAATCCCGTAAGCATCCTGTTGGAGATCATCGCGTTGTTGCTAATTTTTTCCTAGTGGTTCATTTTTGAGGGGCATAGCCCTTCGTTTCTACGCGTTCTACAGCTATATAATCATGTTCAGTACAATTTTTCGTGAGTAAATTCTTTCCCATTCCAAATCATCCATTTCAGCTTCATCCAAATCATTTTAATCATAAACTCGTAACAACCCCTTACAGAATTTACAAGCCCTAATGAACCCCAACGGAGCCGTATTAACGTACGACAACTATTGAATCCTATTATTCCTTTTATTTCTTTTCAACAACCTCACAATGAAACTGCTGGTCAATTTGTTGCGAATAACGAGCCGGGCGTAGGAAGTACCCTAGCTTCTCGCGCTTCATTACGCATTTCTTCACGCGCATCTTCACGCACACGTCGTATACAACATAATGCGACCAACCAAACAGCTTCCTTTTCCTTTTCGCGTCAAGATTCCTAACCTCCCCCGATGTTTGCCCTAAACCCACCTACTAATATCACCGCCGAACGGAAGCACCTATAATCGCCAAAACAAAAGACCGACTATTTAACGGAACAATAAGAAGAATTAAGCCCATAGGTTCTCGGCTCATACTGGACTCAGATAGCTCGACCTATAACATTGTAGTCTGGACTAATAAAGACTAAATACCAATGCAGATACCATCCAGCCAAACCTCCGCCCAGGCCAAAACGCGAAGCCAATCAACATGAGTATATATCGTAACTGCAAAACGACGTTTACAACTCGTGAGCATAAAAGTATTGTCTCTGTAACCTGCAACGGCGTGCCCTATACACACGAGATAGCGGAGATGGATGGTACCAAGCTGTGCCAAGCTATCGACGACTTTATTCTGCGGCATCTTTGCATCGGATATTTACTCGATATAATATACGATCGAATCCGTGGTTGGGGGCTTAAGAGGACGAGTAGGGACATTTCAAAGCAGTGTGGTGGCGAGTTTATTTCAACAAAGCATATTAACAACCTACAGAAAGCCTTAGAGAAGGACTAGGACGAGCAAGGAGTTAACTATGCGAAATCATCAAGGCAGATGAAGGAGACCATGTCCAAAGATGCCAATGATTTTGCATAGTTAACCTTGCTCGTCCGCTCGTCCCAGTCCTTCTCTAAGGTTTTCTTTAGGTTGGTAATATGCTTTGTCGAAATAAATTCGCCACCACACTGCTTTAAAATGTCCCTACTCGTCCCATCAAGCCCCCGACCACGGATTCGATCGTGTATTACATCGGGTGAATACCCGACGCGAAAATGCCGCAGGATGAAGTCGTCGATAGCTTGGCACAGCTTGGTACCATCCATCTCCGCTATCTCGTGTGTATAGGGCACGCCGTTGCAGGTTACAGAGACAATACTTTTATGCTCACGAGTTGTAAACGTCGTTTTGCAGTTACGATATATACTCATGTTGATTGGCTTCGCGTTTTGGCCTGGGCGGAGGTTTGGCTGGATGGTATCTGCATTGGTATTTAGTCTTTATTAGTCTAGACTTCAATGTTACAGGTCGAGCTATCTGAATCTAGTACAAGCTGAGAACCTATGGGCTTAAGAGTCTGTTTTAGCTGATAATCTTTTATTGACTTATGCATGTTTTGGTATCTAATAACATCACGTAAAAAAAAACTCATGATTATTGAAATCTCATAAGCGCCTCTCGAGGTGCTTTTGACTTTATATTTATCGAATTACAGGGCTCTTTAGTAGCTTAATGACTTCCATTTCCAGCGCACATTTTAGCGCATTTAAGTCCTGTACTTACAGGGCACTTAAATCTTATCCCCTTAGAAGCTGAACATGGGCCAGCTAAGTGTCCAGTTTTTTCAAGAATATTGGCCAATTAGAATCGCGGGACGGCACAAAAGACTGA